>BROG01001022.1:0-166272 GCA_030159075.1 Atrina japonica | reverse complement strand
GTTGGGATATTACATTTTAGACAAATTATGACATTTGGTAGTCTAATTAGGGGTGTGTAGTTTCCCGAAATGAGGACCAAGGAAGCAAACATAACTGATACAAGGTGCAAATGCTAATTGTTTATTTTTCAACTACCATAAGCTCTAAGATGAGTGTGTAGCTTCCATACTCTCTGTATGTACATTTGTAGGAACCTGTATATCATACTCCGAATGTTAGGAGGTTCTTTTTTAACGTTTTCCAAGCTGTGACGTGTAATTATGTTGTTTCCAGACTATTTTATGTAGGGACCTGTACATCATAATTTTTCACCTTTCACAAGTTCGGAATTGGCAATTCGTAGCTTCCAGACACGATACAAAGACGTGTTTCTTTGGAGATCTATAATCTAATCGATATCCCCAAAGTGAGATGAAATTCAGCAGATAATGATAATGATAAATTAAAGATGTATAATGGAGGGGTTTCAGGAGTATGTTCCCCTAGTACCTTTCGTGCCTGCACTTTTTGAAACTTTACATTTACTATATTCATCTGTGTGCGGTTACACTTTCTCATTTTGCATCTTTAATATATGTGTCCTAGGCCTATATCATATTACTTGGCAGTAGTATAGCATCGAGAATGGACTATGATAGTGTGTGTGTGTGTGTGTGTGTGTGCGTGCGTGCGTGCGTGCGTGCGTGCGTGTGTGTGTAAAACCTGAACACGTAGTGTGTGACTAGTGTTTTATCTGTGACAACAATGTCACAATGATACGGTTTTTCTTGCTGACTATGATACATAAAACAAATAGAAAACAGCAGTCAACAACACAACACCGGTATTGTAATGTTATGAAATAACTTTAAAACACTATATCCATTCTTTATGCAAAATAATTTAATTTCATACCAGTAAATTTTTCGGGCGGATTATAATCCCATCAAATGCGATAACGTCATATCCTTCCAGACATCCCATTCTACCTGTTTGGAATTCGCAATTGACCTATCGTCAAATGCTCGACATGACATCTTTTGGCAAACTTTCCCATTATGACATCACAATTAAATGACCCAGACACTCTCAGACACTAGACGATGGGTCCATTGTTCTTCGTCCGAATTTTGAATACCTATTCGTACTTTTTCATTATACATGTATTTAAAAATTTTGTATTACAAACTTAGCTGATTTTGTGAAATGCGTGTTAGTCTACTGTGAGGTTGGTTGTCTATTCCCGAGTACATTCAAAGCTGGTTCAAAGTGTCCCCGACCAAATAACTGAACAATCATCCAATGTGATGTGAAATGCCAATCAAACAAACACACTAAAGTCAGGGGAAGTTATGCAATAGGATACCCTGAGAAAGCTCCAACATATAATTTAAATTTCATTATCTGTCTGATTGTCTTCAAAATGACAATTGAAACCCAAATCTTCAAATTGAGAACGGTAATTATTTTACATTTGAAGGTGTGTAATTAGATTCACATTGAAACAAATGTAATACACGTGGCGCCCTGTCAATATAATTGTTAATGTCAATGTCTCTTTCAAATGATAAAGTCATCTGCGAAATCAAATTACATTGCAGTATCTGAATGTATGAGGTAAACTGTCTGTAAAGATGAGATTCAACCAGATTATTATATAAAAGAAAGGAATAACGACATCTCAACCTGTATATTGGAGAGATTAACATCGAGACGTACACGGATACGTGTACATGTGGCAGCTGATTGCCCTAAAAACTGCGTAATACGTCATCAGTTTCTGATGATTCCGAAACCGCACAGGTCTAAACAACTTATAGAGCGGTAGTTAAACGTATGTACGAACCAGTAGCTTGTCTATGTTTGTTAGCTAATAAGTTCACAGAACATACATCATTACAAAATACAAAATTAAGTGCTTATTTTTGGATTTCTAAGTTTTGCAAAAAAAAAACAGTGTACAAATGACTGAAATATTAGCTGAAATAAAAATGACCTGACCACTAAAATGTCTGTTGACTTTTGAATTGTTGAATTCTTGGCTATATCGGGTTTATTTATCATATACTATGTCCAGTATCATTCATAATTTAATACATCTTCAGTGATTAGTGAGTGACTGGCATACCTTTATCAAGATCAATTGTATCATTTCTATTATAGACGTGTAGATATTCGAGAATCTAGTTTGAAATAGAAAGATACCTCTGATTTGCTATATACTCGGGACACTCATGGCTGCCGCGTACGAAATTGATAATAATAATAATAATAATAATAATAATAATAAAAATAATAATAATACATTTAAATACTACTACCACTACTACCACGACTTCTTCTTCTACTACTACCACGACTTTTTCTTCTACTACTACTACTATTACCACTTCTACTACTACTACTACTACTACTACTACTACTACTACTACTACTACTACTACTACTACTACTACTACTTAATGTTGCTAATGTTAATAATAATAATAATAATAATAATAATAATAACAATAATAATAATAATATTGTATTCTACTTAGTATTTCACGAAATATTGAATTTTTAAATTAAGAATATATCTTTATCGGAATCAATGATTTTCCAGGTTTTATTCATTTTAGTAGTGCATGCCTATTTATAGGAAAAGGTTTGCGCAAGTGAACACGAGTCATCAAATATTGTTTTCAAAATAATACTATATGATAGTGCTACTACTACTTCTACTTTTTATTATAGTAATTGTTTGAATTACAACGAGGTGTACTTTTTGTGAGTGAATATTCCTATGTATTCCCTCATTTGTGTTAAGACACTTCTAGATATTGTGTTAGGTATATTTGTGTATTGTTTCTCCATATATATATTCTATCACTTTGCCTATTATTAATAGTAAGAGGATTTAACAGTTTCCTCACGTGTTTCATTAGACTTGACTGTGGACTCACGGCGGGTGTGACCGATCGACAGGGGATGCTTACTCCTCCATGGCAACTGATCCCATCTCTTGGTTTCCAGAGGTCCGTGTTTGTCCATTTTTACCGAATTTGTATCTATGTCCTGTAAATCCTATTGATTTATACTTTGGTATCTGAAATTTTTTACATGTAACAATTAATATTCTTATTCATTCATTGACTCTAATTTCATTCTAAGAATGAGGTAATGTTGGTGTGTGTGTGTGTGTATGTGTGTGTGTGTGTGTGTGTGTCGTTTTTGTTTTTCTCTCTTCAGCGTAACAGTTTTGTAAGCCTTTAATTAATTGCGCTATTTAAGTCTAAATCACATGAATTAGTTAATCGTTTAGCTTTTCTCCGCTTAAACCTAGTTTTGAAAACTAGGTTTGAATTAACTACAGAAAAATCCCATTGGTACTCAATTTGAATTTAATGTTGTTTTACGCCACACTCAATAATTTTTCAGTTATGTGGTGGCAGCTAGTTTTAGTGGTTGAGGCGAGAATCCGGTTTTAAAGAATCCGAGAATAAACCGCTAGGCCTCCCACAAGTAATCCGGCAAACTTTCTCACAAAATCAGCCTAGGTCCTAGTGAGATTTGAGCCCACGCTGGCTAGGAGTAAGTGACTTCATAGTTCAAAGCGTGGTGTTCTTACCACTCTGCAACGTAAACCTCACCCATTAAGACTCAAATGATTTTGCTAAAACAAAATATGTGTAATTGCACCAAAATCACATTAATACCCATAAATGTGATAACAACATGTTTATAGTGAGATGTTCTTACCACCCAGCTCCCAATTTATACCCATAAATATGAGTTTGCTTAGAAAAACTGGGTTTATCTGTACCGAAATCACGTGAAAAATAAACACGTATGTATGTGATTTTCTGCAGTTAAACCTATTGTTTTCAATTAATGTGCAGTATTGAGATAAACTATATTTAACTGGAGAAAAACTAACTGTAACTAGAAACAACTAGGTTTATCTCTTTAATGAGATTTTAGCATGACATACCGTTGTCTTCAGACAGTCATTGTAGATGATAATCTTCCAAGAAAAAAATAAAACACGAATCAGAAATTTTAGATATTATGACTTTGATTACGGTCTCAAATTGTAATAATTAAATTACATGGGCACCACTTGTACATCGTTGGCGTGAACGTCATTACCTTGTTCCCCTAGGTATTGTTCTATCACGCAATTAGATAATTTGGAATATTGGAGTACAACTGTTGGTCAGATAATATTTGGTTGCCGGGATTTAAAATAATAGAGTACAAATGTTGCTCAGAAAATATTTGGGTATTGCCTTTTTGTTTCCGGTTGTTGACACGTCTGTACCAATTGTGACGAGGAGTCGTTCCTCACGTATTTTGATTTGGACTTGACTGTGAACTCACGGCGGGTGGGACCGGTCGACAGGGTATGCTTACTCCTCCATGGCACCTGATCCCACCTCTTGGTTTCCAGAGATCCGTGTTTGTCCATTTTTACCAGATTTGTATCTATATCCTGGACATCCTTAATATTTATACTTTGGTATCTGATATTTTTTACATGTTAGAATTGATGTGTAGGAGGACAACTGTTGCTTAGATAATGTTTCCATACTAATATTCGAAAAGTTGTGGTACAATTTTTGCTCAGATACTATTGTGTTTCTAGTTTAGGAAATGTGCAGAGTTTATACATGGATGAAAGGTTAAGATAAATGGGTGTACAGATGGGACACGGATATTTGGTTGCTAGGATATATAAAATGTGGGAGTTCAATTTAATGTTGCTCAGATAATATTCTGATACTAAAATTTGTAACATTTGATAAAAAAATCAGATGATAATTGCTGTTAGGATTTAAATGTGACGTCACAACTCTTCCTAGGATTTTGGCATAAGATACTTATATAGTGCTATTTAGTTAGCAATTTTAGTAATTTGTTGTATGCCCTTTCTAACCTTGTAATCAGTTTGTCGTCTAGGTGTACAGTTGGAATGAAAAACATGACCCAGAAGGAACACGAATCACGAAATCTATGAATCTAAAGATCGTGATCGTAATTTTTAGACATGTTCATTGCTCGTGGCAACGAGCGACACAACGATGACGGACGACAAAGGATAGCATAAAGTCATTTGACATTCGTCAATGAAGCGTTTAATTATTTGTCCATATTCTTCGTTTACTGACTTCTGTTTACATTTATGTTTTTTTTAATTTTATAGTTTTAATTTTCTAAGTGTATGTTTCAAAATACTTAAAGCTGTTATACGCGTGACCCCTTATGCTTTTGTATATGTATATAACATCTCAGATACAAAGATAAAAATCTACAGGATGTCCAGAATACATATACGTATACAAGTCTGACAATAACACGGATAAACCACGGACCTCTGGAAATCTAGAGGTGGGATCAGGTGCCATGGAGGGGTAAGCATTCCCTGTCACACCTGCCATGGGTCCACAGTTTAATTAAAATAAGATATGCATGCGACGCCTTAAAAAAATCTAGTAACAATAATTTTACCTACAATCTACATCATAAGGAAGTTTTTAAGTTTGAAATAAAATGGTCATGCAGCAGTGAAATGATTGCAGCAAACATTGGAAAGGGGCTAAAATATTTATGAATATAAAATGTCTCTGATTTCTGAAAAAGTAATTAATTGGTAAAAATAATTGACACTGCATATAGATTTGCAATGTTTATCGTTGCGAAAAAGGTTTATTAGCGGACAAAGGCTATAACAGAATTAAGTACTTATGTAACATATTTATTGTTTCGTAGCTTGTATAAAAACTTAAAATCCACTCAGCGTCTGAGTTTACGATAATGAAGCGATCCGTGACAAAAAATAATCAATTACAAGGAATTATAGTGTTGGTGATCAAACGCTCCATATGACAAATAGATTAATAATTTATCATCAAAGTCCATCTAAACGTATCTTTCTTCTGAGATATTATCTTGCACAATGGTATTATCTCTTTGTTTTGTTTCCTTCAAATTAATATTGTATGATACCTAACCCCTGTAACAAAAACGTAATCATAAAGTCATTGTTGAATGCACAGAAAATATCACGGTAACATTATTAAACAATAAACTATGACGAATTGATTTTAGATTAATAATACCAATAAGGAAATATACACTACGTAATATATATATATATATATATATATATATATATATATATATATATATATATATATATATATATATATATATATATATATATATATATATGAGACAAATGTGTAGTGTTTTGATTTCTTTAGCGCCAAATTATTAAATGTGGACATTCAGATGCATATGTTCGGCTCCTTCTTTTTCACGGTGGAGTAAGTTAACTTTGAATTTACAGGAACTGATTTGATGAATGACTTACGCGCTTCAACATAAATTTTATTGAATGGTGATAAGACCCTCTATTTCGAAACTATAACAACTCAATTTTCTATCTAAAACTTAGCGAGCTTGACATTTTTATCGAACTCGAGAGGTTTCCATGGAACATTTGTGAATGGTGTGGCATGGTAACAGGGACGCTGACTTCTTCCGGACACCTGATCCCACATCTTTTTTTATTCGTAATTGTCCTTCATGTTTAGACTCTCTTTA
The DNA here is from genome assembly GCA_030159075.1 of Atrina japonica. NCBI lineage: Eukaryota > Metazoa > Mollusca > Bivalvia > Pterioida > Pinnidae > Atrina > Atrina japonica. The sequence goes on along the minus strand of BROG01001022.1, from coordinate 159,704 downwards.
TTATTCAATCCGTCGTATTCTGGTGAACTTCGAACTTTTATTATCCATTGGTACTTTTTTGTCTTTACGTCTTGTCATTACAAAAGTTTTGAAAAAGTTCTGGCAATTTGATTATTGATGGATACAGAATAAGATCCAACTTCTAACCCTGTGTAACCCTTCCCGTCTTTTGTCTTTAAGTTTCCATTATTTCATGAATTATTTGAATCTATATATTTCACTCTGCATAGTTTAATTGTCATATTGCTGCCATTGTTGTGATGTCTGTTCGAGAGCGGTTGTTGAGACGTCTGTACCAATTATGACGATAATTCGTTCCTCACTTATTTCATGTAGTTTTGACTTTGGACTCACAGCGGGTGTGACCGGTCGACAGCAAATGCTTACTCCTCCTTAGCACCTGATCCCAACTCTTCATTTCTAGAGGATCCGTGTTTGTCCTTTTTTGCCAGATTGTATATGTATCCTGAAAATTTAGATTTTGGTGTCTGAGATTTTATATATGTAATGATTTGAAATTTTGAACAGAGTTTGATGAGATTGGGAAGATCCGTTTGTATTTTGTTATATAAAAAATATCTGTTTCAACTATTTCATCTACGTGAAGCAATTGTCACATCTGTGTATTATTTCACATTTACGTGCTCGGAAACTATTTTAAACAAGTCTCGATAGCAGGAGAACTATATAATTCAGGATTGTCAAAATTTCATCTGTTGAATTCAAAATCGATGCAAAATTAATTTCGACTTTCTTGAAGTATGAGCACATTAAAAAAACTGATGATGATAGCAAAACTGATGATGATAGCACGCGTGTCAAGCGACTTAATTACTGTTACTGCTGAGAAAGGAAATATTAATCATTATCGTTTATTTTTTTTTAATTTTGCATTCGTTGTCGGTTTTATATATCCTTATATAGGACTTTGCATTTAATCTGTTTCATGATACAAATCATTATTATCATTATAAGTATTATTTTTATTATTATTATCATTATTATTATTATTATTATTATTATTATTATTATTATTATTATTATTATTATTATTATTATTATTATTATTATTGTTGCTGTTGTTGTTGTTGTTGTTGTTGTTGCTGTTGTTGTTGTTGCTGTTGTTGTTGTTGCTGTTGTTGTTGTTGTTGTTGTTTAATGTCAACGTTCCGCAAATTTTATGGTCAGTATAATAGTCTTGTTTGCGACTATTCTGTGTCACTAAGTGAAATGTTGAGTTGCCTTTTCGTTGGCGGTTGTTGAGACGTCTGTACCAATTGTGACGAGGATACACTCCACACGTGTTTCATTGGACCTGACTGTGGACTCACGGCGGGTGTGACCGGTCGACAGGGGATGCTTACTCCTCCATGGCACCTGATCCCACCTCTTGGTTTCCAGAGGTCCGTGTTTGTCCATTTTTACCGGATTTGTATCTATGTCCTGGAAATTCTATTGATTTATACTTTGGTATCTGAATTTTTTTATATTGATATTTTATTAAGAGTAATATCATTACTATCATTATTATCATTACCAGTAGTTGCAGTAGTATTAGTAATAGTAGTAGTAGTAGTAGTAGTAGTAGTAGTAGTAGTAGTAGTAGTAGTAGTAGTAGTAGTAGTAGTAATAGTAGTATACCTGGCGTTTCGTCAAAGCAAAAGTTTTGTAATCTTTCTATTTTCTGCCACGAAGTAATTACCATAGATATTAATTCATACAAAAATTAAATGTTGACTATTACATTGTCCGATTCACATAACCTTTTGGTTACCAAACGGACGATTCTGTTTATTTGTTTATTCTCCACTGGACATTGTACTCGATCCAGTATAATCGAACTGTTCTTAAACTGCATTGTCTAAAATTTATTCCCGTTCAGGTGAAAAAGATTTACCAGACCCCACTTTATCAATTTGACCCTTTCACTCCTAAAAATATTAGTGTATGGTTTTTTTCCAATGTCTTAGACCAGTCTAGAATATGTAGGGTGTAAAGTGTTTTAACAGTCTGTTTATTTTGTTTATGATATCCAACACCTTAAAGAGCGGATACAAATATCATAACTGATCTATTAAATTTAGTTTATAAATCGTCATTAAGTGGGAGTAAGAGATGTCTACAGTGTCAGATCATGAACATGATTAGGCATTTAAGAAATACTGTAATTTAGCGGGCATGTTCGTTGTTTCAAATGGTTTGGTATTTTAGCAATGTTGTACTAAAGTGAACTACATGCGGGATTATAAAATTGTTTGGTATTCCATTGCGTAAAATTGTTTGGCATTGCCATTGCGTGAATATGTGCTGTGTTTTGCAGTGTTAAAAATATCATATCAGAGCCCAAATTCATTAGATATTTGTACATTTTTCAAAATATCTGGATTTTGCAAATGTTCTAAAGTAAGAGTTACGACATATTTTTTCTTATAGAATTTACTAAGGTTCATTAGTTGTGTTTAAAAATTATTTAGAATTTTTCTATTTTTACTACTTTTACGTGATATACAATAACAAAAAAGAGCTATAAATAGGTATAAAATCTTATATTCCTATACACAGTGAAACTTATATATAAAGACCCTTTTACGGACACAACATACTTTATGTGTACTTAAAGTAGCGCACTCATATTTTAGCGCTCTGAGGCGTGTATACTTATCAACGGAATCTTGAATTCGCGCTATTAATTTATTAGTTTTGTCATGTATGCAGATTGACAGAATGGAGAAATATTACCCCTGCACTTAAATTAGTGCAATCGCTTGAGCGTGAATGGCGCTAATATAAAAAATAACGCTAAAATACGTACACATACAGTAACCAGTCTTTATAGTGAAGTGATCTTTATATAGAGGTTGATTTGTATACAAATGGTAATATAGGAGACTGCAAAAAATAGTCTTTATGACCAGGTGACCTTTATACACAGGTAGTTGCTAAAGCAGGTATTTCTGTTTTTTGTGAAAATAAGGCCAACTCCACAGTAGTATTCTTTTAAAAATAGTAAGGTTGAGTTAATCAACTGCAAGTGAAAAGTGAAAAATCTTAATTGCTCAAGCAATCTTCACAAAATATATCGGGATTTAAGAATTTTTATGATTGTGTATAACTCTTTTTTGTTATTGCATATTAATCTGGGTAAAACAGAAACATGTTGGTTATGCCCCTTTAAAACAGCCTCCAGTTTCTAGATGATAAATAAGCTGAATACGTTCAATCTCATTAAAATGCGATCTTTTGTCGTTTCCGTTTTCTAATATTCCGCGTGGGAGATCTTACGAACACAGGCAAGGGGTCACATGTGAGTGGCCGATGGTATGTAGGTGGGTCACGTTGAAATGCGACTTCGGCGGTTTTGAATGCTAAATAAATGTTACTCATTTTGTAAGTTAGAAGTCACCATACCTAAGAATTCATTTGGAGCCTATTTGGATCCTATAAAGGGTCATGAAAGTATTTCTTTACTTCTACTTCCGGAATTGGTGTGATTACTGTTTACATCCCTTAATTATTTGATAAAATTTTAGTTTTTCCTACTCTCCAATTTAGTCAATATTTTACAGTACAGGACGACGTTATCAATATTGGCCGAGTTTCCCGATACTGACCGAGATTGGAATTGACATTGTACGGGTCGATTTTTACATATTATGTCAATATAGTAAAGCTATTTCATAAAATAAAATAATGTATGATATACAGAACAATAGCATGTTTATGACATAAAAACCTCTTGATTTCCAGAGATACATGTTTGTCCAATTTTACCAGATTCGTGTCTATATCCTAGACATCCTAGATATTTATATTTTGGTATCTGAGATTTTTTTATACAACAAAAGCATGTTTATGTGAAAAGACAATAACATGTTTATGACATATACGATAACAGCATGTTTATTTCATATAACACATGGATACATGCGCAAAAGACACAGTACGGAAAATTTATATCAAACTTATAATTAATTCAACAGGTATCGACCATTTAAATTAGATTTATTCATATCGAATGCGATTGTTTGATACTGATTGTGAACAAAAGTTACTTTCAACGACATGTGTAGCAACGACGATGCAGTACTTTGATCTCAATAATTGACAATAGTCTATATAAAGACATTTACCGCCGAGATTGAATTTTAAAGCACGGCATTTTCGCTAAAAATAAGTAATTGTATTAACGAACCGTATGAAAGCTTTCAGAGTTTGTAGAAGACAATGCAGTTTTATCATTAACCTAGGACACAGTGACGTTAGAACGTTGGATGATGAGTTTCATTCACAGAATATTTTGTCCTACAAATTGTTCCGCAAATCTGCTGTTGTTGAATTTTTAATAAATGTCAGTAGAGCACACCACCATCTTTACTTAGATGCTTGTCCACTTTGTTGTCTTACAAATTACAAAATCAAATGAACTAACGTAGGTAATAGATTGACAGATTGAAATTAGATCAAGAATTTAATAAATATATATATATATATATATATATATATATATATATATATATATATATTATATATATATATGTGTGTGTGTGTGTGTGTGTGTGTGTGTGTGTGTGTGTGTGTGTGTGTGTGTGTGTGTGTGTGTGTGTGTATGTGTGTGTGTGTTTTATTTAATTTGAAACAAAAGTGAACGACAACTGAAATATACAAATATACCCTCTGGACAATTCAAATAGGTGACATAAAGAAATTAGTATTCGTTGTTGACCACCGATCACATCCACCCGCTAATCATTAACTATGGGAAAAGTGCGATTCAGATGTGTTGCATAGATGTCATCCATAATTGCAATTCATTGTTTTCCTTTAAGAAAACCTTGAGTCATTTGCTATCATCCAGATGATATATAAATGTTAGACATATGCGTTTGATTCCGTGATATATTGCTGTTTTATTGTCGGTTAACCTCCTGCCTTTACGTGCCTACCTTCACACGGATCCAAACTATTTATGTTTAATCCGAAAGACCCGTGACTTTACTTTCTATGCACTTATCGAAGGAACAGTCGCTGACATTTTTGAAATCTTTTTGTATGGCAAGTGACTGGGAATCAAACCAGAGACTATTTACTTAATGTTCTGCCATAGCTCTAACGCAAAAGCTCGATATATCGATGTATTGCATTTATATTATTACATAACGCGGTAGATACTTCACTTTTAAGACCACCTAGCCGACTGATTCAAGGTGGGTATCGAAGCGGTCGCTTAAGAAAGCGATAGCCTGGCTCTTATTAACTTATATAGTGATTTTGATGTTAATATAAAGATTGAACAAGAGTAGGAAGTATAGAATAAGCCAATCGGCAACTAGAGAATAAGACAGTAATAAATGGTATTATATACGCTGTGTCCATTATCTTGGATGAAGAAGGGCAAGTTATTAATATAAAAATGAAGAAAAAGGTGGCTTTTACTGATACTTGTACATGGTTTTGTTTTATCGTATTGCACATGTTGCTGTATATGATAAAATGATAAGTAAAGCAGTTGACATGACTATTGAAATGCTAAGATTAAGTATGTTTTAGGTAAAGAAGCTTAGTGCTACTCATTTCTGTCTTGTACTTTGATGTATTCATCGCACTGTATGGGTTCTTATCGTTTATTATAGTGTTTTTATATCTTTTAATTATTACACGACAAATTGGATAACTCGTGGACATCGATTCATACAGTGTCTATAGTATTATGTGAAACCTTGGGAAATGTCAGCTCTAAGATGCTGATTAAGTGGTATGAAATTTCTGACATATTATCATACGAGAAACATTAACTTAAAGTCATTTACCGAAAGCTATATATAAACACTAAAACCAATAACACTATATACTCTAGAATATCGGATCTAAGCAAATAGATACAAGTCATGAAGTACAAAATTGCTCAATTGCCACTATGTATATAAATACTCTTATGTGGTCCAACAGTATTTCCTACATATTAAATGGTCTGTATTAAGTGACTCCCTGTCTTATGTGACCAAAATCTCTCTCTCTCTCTCTCTCTCTCTCTCTCTCTCTCTCTCTCTCTCTCTCTCTCTCTCTCTCTCTCTCTCTCTCTCTCTCTCTCTCTCTCTCTCTCTCTCTCTCTCTCTCTCTCTCTCTCTCTCTCTCTCTCTCTCTCTCTCTCTCAACCATCTCTCTCTCACAAGGGAGCCAACGACGTACGTCCCCCGATCCCCCCCCCCCCCCCCTCCCACCCAACCCCAACACTAGCCACCACCGTCAACGAGCACCAACCCCCCACCCCCCAGACACACCTCGCTCTCCCAACACTCTCTCATCTCTCTCTCTCTCTCTCTCTCTCTCTCTCTCTCTCTCTCTCTCTCTCTCTCTCTCTCTCTCTCTCTCACAAACAACACTACAACATTGAAATTTACAATGGAACTTGGATCACGGAGGATGCAATATGTCAAAATAATTTATACAGAAATTACACAACTTCTACAAATTCACCAGACCCCAGTCAGGGTTCGAATTCTCGACTTACGGTACTAACTGCCTGCCTCCCATGCACAATGCCCTGAATGCTCAACCATCTACACATTCACAAAAATAAATGCCCTAAAACACCGCTATATCGAAAATATCTCTATAACCGAGTTCTAATGTACAGAGACCTAAAAACCTCTAACGAAATATATATATCATATCTGTGTGTGAGAGCGTTTGTATCGCGTTAGTCAACGTGGGAAATTCTCAAATTTCAATTTGAAAACAACAAGCATCTCCCTTTATTAGCTAACATTTTTATCCGAAGAAAATAGACAAACTTAAAATTGATGCCCCCTACTCATAAAAATAACATAAAGTGAAACAACGCTTAATGACACGTTGCTTGGGATACTAAATTGCGCTTAAATCCACTAATATTCATTATGCTATGTATGATACTTTTTTGTGCAAAATTACATATATTATAAAGTGAAGCTATCATTGTTATTGGATGAGTTTTATTATGATTATATTTTCCAGAATTGTGTGAATAATTTATTTGTAATTTCAATTTTTTATTCTATTGTTCTGTTCTGGTTTATTTTATTTTATTTTATTTTATTTTTTTGTCTTTTATTATCAAATCACCAATCCAATGTAGTTTCGTGAACTACTACCCGGAAGACATATACTGACCGAGCTAACGTCTTAAACACCTGTTGATCCGATACTGCATTTAGTATATGAATGCAACCAGGTCAGGTTCTCTTCTCCACCAATAAAAACTGGCTGCAATCATATAACTGAAACATTGTTGTGTGTTGCGCAAAGCATTATTCAAATCAAATCAAATCAATGATAAATAAACTGGTTTATTGGTAACAAATAACATTGCTTTTCTTTGGTTTTCCCTGTTCGGAAGGTTTACCGTACTATAGCTTCTATAAACAACGTGCACTTTCATCACATTCATTTTTATTCAATTATTTTAACGGACCTTTAAATGCCAAATGTGTTCCCTGGTAGTCTTAACCTAAGACGTCGTACATGAGCGTAGCCTTTTCAACCCTTAGTATGTAAGTGGTATGCTTTTTTTCTATTATGTAAGACCAGTCCACAATGGTATATAGGGATAAGATAGTTAACTCATCAACCCTAAAAAACAAAGAACTCTTCTGTGAATAATTGACTTAGACCAGTCCAAATGTATCTTTAGGGATGAATGAGTAAAATTAAATTAAGTGACACATATCTATCACGGGAAACACATGTATAATGTCATTTATAACGTGAGAAGAATGCATGTTAAATCAGTGGAGAGATGGAAATACAGCAGAGATCAAATATATATATATATATAATATATATATATATATATATATATATATATATATATATATATATATATATATATATATATATATATATATATATATATATACACATATATATATATATATATATATATATATATATATATATGTATATAAACATTTTTTTTTAATCTAACCACCATTTGGGCAAAGAAAAAAAAGCTGAACAAAAGTTTAAAATTTAGTAAAATACTCTGAACTATCCCTTACATGTTCCCTGTCCTGAAAGTTTGATTGGGATTAATTCTTGATTTAAAAAAATTGTAGCTAATTTTCCTTTACGTTTGAAATATAATGCATTTTAACTTCGCGATGATACACCTTTTAAAGAATTTTCACCTCAATATGCTTTTAATAAGCTTTATTGCGACATTGTATTTATTACGCATTTAAATGCGTCATTATTCCGTTATCTATTGCAATTAATACGCTAAATCATGCATAGTTTCGCATTCTTATTTTGTATTGAATTTGTATGATATGTACTTTAACATCAATGCTTAACATTAAGGATAAACGGTCGATTTGGTGCTTAAGTCCTATTCAGATAGATTGCACGTAAATTATAATGTCTGCTGAGAGCGAAAACAAGTTCTCGACCGCTGTATATCTATATTTTTGAAATTAATTTCTAAACTAAACGTCAGAGTGCAATTTGTATTGACAAGTATTTTGTTTGTCTCGTTTTCGATACTGGAATAGAGATAATATAACACTATTAATTACACACTTTCAAAGAACTTCAAGGACCGTTTAATATGGTGTAAAGATAAAATTGTGGCAACATATTCGACACAAAATAATTATAAACCACCATAAAGTGATAAATTACCGTATATGTGACAATCAATAGATTTCCGTTGATACCACTTAGAAGATATGGAAACACATTATTTGTTTGTCTATCGACTTGAATTGATTTAAGCAAAATTTGTACTTCTGAATGCTATGATACCGAATGTTGTGAATCGTCTTTCCAATTTGGCTAAAAGTTTTGGTCACGTCCATAAACCCAATTGCATGACCTTTGATAACAAGGCAAATTTTCGACAATATGTTTTGGTTGTGTCAATGTACCACAGTGTTAAATACTAATACAATCGCACTGTTAAATGTTTTAGTTGAGTCATTGAACCAACACCTTAGATTAGAACACAATCGCGCCACTAAGAACTTCTCAGCGAAAAATAGTCAATACATCGTTTGATTGGTTTAAAAAAGGTAACAGACATATGATTTCAAATTTGATCTCATTTGTACACCGGTGTTTTACATAGAACGAATCATTTCAGTTGAGTATCTGAATTATTGATTATGATACATAATAATTTGTTAAAAACCTACAGTGCACTCTTATGCCATTCATATTTTAATTAGTCAATGGCAATGCGAATATGTATCATTACAGGTATGTAGAAAATAACATTTTTACACTTTGACGGATAAGATAGAAAAATCTCACATTTCGGAACAAATTCCTCCATTTTCTAGCACTCAGCCGAGGCTTTGGGCAAATATATTAAAGAATCTTGCATTTTTGAGATTTTTCTGTCTCATACCCACAAGGGGTGTGCTTATTTATCCTTTGGTAGTTTTATAGAGTTCAACTTTCCACCACAGTATATATTTGTTAGGAATAAAACATAACAATACTTAACCTTTAATCTTTACAATTAATACATATCGCCTGTAACAGTTGAATGTTTCATCTGAAATAAAAAAAAAAGATAAGGGGTGTAGTTAGTACTCGGTAACAAACGTCATATTTAACATGAGAAAAAATCATTCTGACGAGCCCATGATCATATGTAGCAAACGTTATCAAAGTATTACTAAACATCCATACTGATGCTTTTCAATCCATTTTCATTTCAATGCTATAAATCCCATCTGAAACTATTAAACTATTAAACCGGATATAACTGTCTTTGTACACCTACACGATTCGTTTACAAATTACACGTCTGTACATTTACTAGTCATGTAACTGAAAAATCGCCCCATCGCAAATGAGTAAATTGTTTGTATTAAATATTACAGCACTTCATACACAACAAAGACTTCGGAAGAGCAGAACGTTATTACAAGATGCTTGCTATTGACCTCTAAAACTGATCTTATCTCAGAGCACCTTACCGAATGAAAAGTGGTAAGTCATCAATTTTATACATTTCAGAAATCACTCAATTCAAATCGTTACATACCAAACTATGAAATTGATATTTATTAATATCACTGTATTACTTTTTAAGTATGTACTAATATGGTTCCGACCCGTTATCGTTTAACCTCAATGTCATTCATATTATAACCCTTTGGTCTTCTAGCATACAGAAATAAAATAAATTGTAGATCTAGTAGCAATATAAAAGAAAAGTAATTTATTACAATATACATTTATTAGTTTTTTGTAAATTATCGTGAATGTGACAAAATACGGGGTCACAGAATTTTGTGATCATAATTCAATAAATTATGTTTTCAATCCGTTTTCATGTAATTGTAGTCTATCCTTTTGATCATATTATCCTACAAATAAAAATACGATATTTTGTAGAAACTACCTCTCCCTCATTTCCCACCTCTTCCTCCCTCCCTCCCTTTCCAACTCTTTATCTCTCCCTTCCTTAGCCAAATATAGTTTATCCTTTTACATTTGTCTTTAATACATATAAATAAACACACGATATTTAGCAAACTTTCTCTCTCTCTCTCTCTCTCTCTCTCTCTCTCTCTCTCTCTCTCTCTCTCTCTCTCTCTCTCTCTCTCTCTCTCTCTCTCTCTCTCATGTAGATAAAGACCTCGATATATTTTTGTCATCGACCATACCTCTTTAGACAATGTTTGCGTGTAAAACATAAGAACTGAATGTCTGTTTTACACTTTACGTCTTTATATTTTATACCAGAAGCTAAATAACTATTTATTAATTCCATTTAATGAGGTAACATGACTATGACGGATTTGAAATATATAAAGAAAAAAGTTCTGAAGATCTTATATTGATCTTGCCATTAGTCATAACTTGGAGAAAAATGTGTGCCAAATACATGGCATGAAAAGAGGCATTGATTTTAATATATCGGTACGTCTTCATTACACTGTGTCTTCTTTGCGTGGGAGCTATTATTCTTTGTAAGACAACAGGCCGTACTGAAGTAATCAAGCACCGTTATGATTGTATTAATTCAAGATTGCTTTTGGTTTTAAAATCCAAACTTTTCTTTTTAATTAACCACACCCCGTGATTGGTATTTCGATATCAATTCTAGATGAATTACAAGCGAAAGTAATAACAAGACCTGAGAGGTGATTACCTGATATAGAGAGTTGTTATCAGAAACTGCAGAGAAAAATAGTAGTTAGTAAGAGAGAAAGATATAAAAATCTCAGATACCAAAGTATAAATCAATAGGATGTCCAGGACATAGATACAAATCCGGTAAAAAATGGACAAACACGGACCTCTGGAAACCAAGAGGTGGGATCAGGTGTCAAGTCCAATGAAACACGTGAGGAGTGTATCCTCGTCACAATTGGTACAGACGTCTCAACAACCGCCAACGAAAAGGCAACTCAACATTTCACTTAGTGAAACAGAGTAGTCGCAAACAAGACTATTATACCGACCATAAAATTTGCGGAACGTTGACATTAAACGCGGTTTTCGATATCCCTGTGTCAATAATTTGTCAGTGAGTAGTTTACCTCTGTATATGAAATCTACATATGTTGTGCACGCCCTGGCATATCGGATCATTTGTGAAATATAAACTCCATATGCAGGTGACTGAGGGATATTACTACTACTACTATGAACAAATGTGTAGAATTAATTTATAAATTCTACTTTTTGATGAAATATAATGCTATGAAATATTATTAATTTGTTGCTGCAGCTTTTTTTCAAGATGTATGTCACGCTAGCAGGTGACATTTTAAAGTGGTTTCTTAAGATATTTAATAATTTTAGAAGAAAAACTGCCACTTAGCGATATACATCAACAGTTGGTCCATTTCAGTAATAATTCAAGTAAAAATATTTTTAAAAAGTTTTTAATCATTATATTTCTAAAATAGAAACTCCGTGCTCTCATGCCAAGTATAAAATTAACTAGTATATAATTATCTAGTATATATATATATATATATATATATATATATATATATATATATATATATATATATATATATATATATATATATATATATATATATATATATATAAATAATTAAAAGATAACTTTTGTATGTAAATATGTTAAATGCAGATTGTGAACAGATACCACTAAAATTGTTATAATTTCTGTTAAGATACATATCGCATTAAACTCGAAAAAGTAGATAAATCACCAGGGGTCTACATCAAATACGCGAATAAAAACACGAAAACCTATAAATCGACGTTAATATACTAACCACTATTGCATGTTTAGTAAAACCCATTTAACGAGGCGGTAAACCCTTTCTTACCTGCACGGAATTAAACTTTATGAAATGCATTATATATTACATTAAACACTGTGTTATTGCCACTACTGGTGGACCATTTGGGGTATACATCAACCCATTACCTATTATTTCGGAAATAGCTGACAATTTTATACTAAAGTAAAGTATTTCAAATGGATAGCAACACGTTTGAATTTTAAACTGGTCAAAAGCTAAAAAAAAGTCATCTATTATAGTCAATACTATTTTGGGGATTACGTTTAGATTGCTATGTCGTGTAAGATACCACGTTCTGTTTAGGAACTCTACTTCTACTTTAAATTCGAGCGCAACTGATGAAGAATTGTTGACAGAAAAGATCGTCTTGAATATTCGTTTTGACGATCCTTGTTTTATATATCAACCTGTAACTTTGTATTATGTTTAATCACAATCGCAGATGCCAAATTATAAACTTTTAGGATGTCCAGGATACAAATCTGGTAAAAATGGACAAACACGGACCTCTGGAAATCTAGAGGTGGGATCAGGTGCCATGGAGGAGTAAGTATCCCCTGTCGATCGGTTACACCCGCCATGAGTCTAATCAAGCATAACCCTGCCCACGTGTCATCCTCCATGGCACCTGGTCCCACCTCTTGGTTTCCAGAGGTCAGTGTTTGTCCATTTTTGCCGGATTTGTATCTGTTTCCTGGACATCCTAAGAGATGATTTATATCATCATTCCGAAGGGGTCTCAAGTTAGCTATATATATATATATATATATATATATATATATATATATATATATATATATATATATATATATATATATATATATATATATATATATATATATATATATATATATATATATATGCATGTTGCACGATACGGTAATGTTGAAAATGTATTTGGTGATATGCGAAAATATAACAAAACGCAAAATTAAGGGGAAGACACATCCTCACAGATAAAAAGAATAAGTGTCAAAGTTGTTTAACTACATTCCTGTCTTTACGTTTTATTACGAAGCCACTTCATTTTACCATCTTCATCGTTTTTATACATACACACACACACACACACACACACACACACACACACACACACACACACATACACATATATATATATATTTATATATTAAAATGATTCACACAAGTACTTACATAAATAAAAAAATCAGAAAGCCGAAATAAACTCTACCGGTTTCATTCTAATCATCAAGGAATTAAACCTAACATAGTTAGACTTTGAAACGTCAAATAGCAATATAGGTGACATTACATTTTACACAGTTAATAATGACGTTATATGATTATTGTTCATGAAATAATAAATTTAAGTACGACGTCATCTGTTGAAATGTTTAGGAGACTAATATAGTATATATATATATATATATATATATATATATATATATATATATATATATATATATATATATATATATATATATAAGATTACATTGCATTTAATAGATGTTTATATTTCAAAATGAAGTCTTTCCTTTTTTTCACGTTCCTTCTCTACAGTTTTTACAGTTTTTTAAATGAAATTTATAATGTGGAAATTCTTTGAAATTAGGTGTTTTATTGGTTGCACAACGGCTTATGTGCTCACTAACGGGGGTACACTGGTATTTAGGTTCCCGTATTTGTTGTCTGTGTGCTGTCATTCGGTGGCGTAAAGTATCTACCGTCTAACCAATGTAATATTCTTCACATCCACAGCAAGTGAATATTAAGTTTGAACTTGTGCATGTAATACTTAATTGTAAATCCTGTACCATCTTTAAAATAGAATTTTGACCAGGCTGTCAAGTAGGGGCAGGTACCACATCTTGTGTTGTTACACTTGCTAACAGTTGGTTTCACCTTATTTGTATTAGCGGATTTTGCTCTGGTTAAGATAGATTTTAGAGAAGGACTCTGTCGTTTACTATTTATGATTTCAGAATTTTCAAGTATTGTTTTCAGTGATTGATCCGCATCTAAGATGGGTTAATTATTTTGTAATATTGTATAAATTTCCGGGTTTCTAGGGTTATGTGTTGACACATATGAAATAGCATTGTTATTCGATTTGATTTTAACATTTAAGGGTTATTTTTTTCCATGGGATTTTGCTTTGAGAATTCCATCTTGTATTAAAGTTTTACGATAATTTCTTTGCAAAAGTATATCTTGTAATTCTGCTAGTCGAACTTCTAGGGTTTGTTTGTCGGAAACAATGGTGCAAAGACGTATGGCTAAATTATATGGAACATTGTTTCTGGTATGTTTGGAATGACAAGAATTAAATAATAAATATTGTTTAGTATCCGTCAATTTGTCAAATACATCGGTTTTAATTCGGTTATCGTTTTGGATAACCAAGACATCCAAAATGGTATTTTTCTCTGCTAAAATCCATAGTAAATTTGATGAAGCTATTCATGGTATTAAGAAGTTTTAAAAAAGTCCATTAATTTGTTCTCATCGTGTTCCCATATGATGAAACAATCATCTGAATAACGTTTCCATGATTTCCTGATGTATATCTCAAAATTTTGTCCGAATGTTTCCTTTACGAATGTAAATAATTTCTCTTCTGAAAATTCTAGAACAAGTGTTGCATATGTTGGAGCAACCTTAGTACCCATTGCTGTTCCCAATTTCTGTCTGTTACATGTTCTGTGAAAATGCATAAAATTATTTTCCAGAATAAATCGGATACTTTCTATGAATTCTTTTGAAAATCTTGTATGTAATAGGTTAGGAAAGTTTTCAATACAGTATAATACTACAGAAAGTCCAAGCTCATGGGGAATATTTAATATAAATCTGTATATATATATATATATATATATATATATAATATATATATATATATATATATATATATATATATATATATATATATATATATATATATATATATATATATATATATATATATATATATGTCAGCAGCCGGTGCATAGCATGACCGCCGATGTACGCTGTATTGGAATCTCGAAAACAAAACTACTATGCATAATATATTGGGTCATTTTACTTCCGTTGTAATACTATAACTTTTGTATTGTTATAATGTTTCTACAAGCATGATGTGTAGTACATTCTGAGTAAATACCCCTTTACAAAAGTGGACATTTTTGCCAAATTCTTATGGATCGCCAACTCGTAGCCAATCGCAAAAATCCGTACATGTCTCTCCACATCTCTATAATTGCTCGTGAAGGTGGTCAAATCGTTAGCAACCGCGTATTTTTAAAACAGTTTGTACCATACACATGAACCCGTTTGAGAAATCTGTGTATGTGAAGCCACATTAAGAATTACTAATGTTATTTTACGTGGTTTATCCAAATGACTGACTTAGATATAAGGCTTAATGTCTTAGTGGCATTAGCTGTCTTTACAAAAAAAAATGATTTAGATTTGTTCTACTTTTACTTTTACTATATGTATTTTGTTGTAAAATAACAAATAAGAGCTATACACATGTATAAGAAATCCCTATGTATGTTGTATAAATAAGGTCTGGTCAAATGTGGTTTTCATATACAAATAATAACTTAAGGGTTGAGGTCAAACCTGGCCTTTTCATTCAATTTTCACAAAATATATAGGAATTTAAGAATTTTTATGCCTGTGTATATCTCTTATTATCAATCTAAGTAGTAAAAAGGAAAGTTTTTTTAAAAAATAAAAACCACAACTAAGACTTTGTGAGTGGTAATGATTTATGAATAGCAGTGGGTTATGCAGATTTCTCTAGTTAAACCAAATAACCTGGCGGGTGGATTCTTGCGAACCATTTCTTGATCTGGACGAGTTTAAGATTTAGGTAATAAATCATACAACCTTAGAATTACATTGACTAGAGTAATCGTTCCTACTTGTTACCATACATATGAGAGAATCCAGTGAGGAATAAACCCTTTTTCCCGTACATCTTGTGAGAAAATGAGTATGTAACCATCCGTATTATCATCAAAGGTTACCCCACGCCATCTTATGTGAATCTGACAATTCTGGAAATAAATATTCGGAGTTTTTCATAATATCTGAGTATGGCCGGGTGAGAACCTCTCATCTCTATTTTTTTCATTATATTTAAATGATTTGGAAGATTCCCTTTGATGACATGGTATTAACTAGTTCCAATGTTTTACAAATGAAATGACATGATTTACAATATAGATGAAAATTGTAGTTATACAATATGCAGACGATATTGTGCACGCGAGTGATTCTAGTAGAATCAAGAAATGATTTACATACATATCTTAATTGTATTTGAAAACTCCAAGTCAACATAGGCAAAAGCAAAACAATATTATCATCAAAAGGAAATTTGAAAAATGAAAATCCATACTTTGGTGCCATAACTTTTCATATTGCTTATCATTTTAGATAGCTAGGTATATCAGGAAATAATGTATTAACTAACCATAGACTGGCTTTTGAAACGGGAAGATAGTTAAATCCATAATGAAATAAAATGCATGATATACAAATTAGATATTGGAGATAAAATCTTATTTGTAAAAGAATGAATGATTGCAGATTACAGGTTATGATATATGAATTCTAATGTAGACCAATTGGTTTTTTTTATTGTAATCTCTATTTGCAAACACAAAGAAGTCACACTATTGATATTCTGTAAATCCATACAAATAATGAACGAGAGATCCAACTCTCCAAGATAAAGGTATGGAATGTATTCACATACTATTGGGTGGTTTCTCTTATTACATTTTTTTTCAATATTTCTGTTTTTTGTATTAATGGATTTACTAATGCGCATATATTGTAATTTTATTCATATATTTTCTCCGTGCTGTGAAATACATCAAATTAAAAAAAATATTGAACTCGATTTGTAATGCGATAATGAATCACGTGATACTAGAGTGATCACGGCGTGATATTTATGTTGTAGCAGCGAATATGGATAGGCTTTCGCCATTGAAATGGCTATTAATACAAAAATGCTTGTTGAACTTACAAAATTTAGATTAAATTAAAGCAGAATAATAGTTCATTATTTATTTCTCGAAATGAGTTATGATTAATATATAGCAAGATCATAATTCTAAGTATCACTTCTACTCATCACCTCCTGAGAAACAATGGACTTTTCTGTTAATAATTAGTTAGGCAAGTCCAAATGTGTATTTAGTGGTGAATGGGTTAAAAGGATGACACTTTTAATGTTATCGTGATACAATGCTTTCAAATTAGCTTTCTTGATACATCCGACTTTTTCTATTTTCATCTTATCTGACACCAGTCTGTCGACTGAAGCAACATATGTCAAAGCATATTGTTTGGTGAAGGACTCTCGCGTTCATATCTCGCGGAATGATGAAGTTGTAAGTAGAGTAAGAAATTCACATTCAAATTCCCCCTGGTATCGATATGATTGTAGCAAATGCACTTGTATGGACGTTGCATAGTGTTTGCTCAAATAAGGACGCCCAAGTGTAGGATGTGCATGTAATAGGGCTTCAACAGACAGAGCCCTGTAAGTGGCATCGGTCTTAAATTGCTTTTGATATGGGGTTCTATGATTTAGATTGAACTTTTTATTTCATGAATATGTTATCGTCTTCTCAAAAGCAGTTGAGCGAAATTCAACAAAAGCAATGGCAGAGCAGCAGGATAAATTTAGTGGAATACATTTAATTATTAGTCAGTGATCAATTTTATACGGTCGTTAAAAACCAGGAACACAACGTAATAAAAGAAAACGTATTTTATCTAATCAAAAACTGAAATATCATCAAGCCTGTCTGTAGTTTTATGTAGATATTTTGTATTAATTTTTATGATCCCTAACA
Source organism: Atrina japonica (assembly GCA_030159075.1). NCBI lineage: Eukaryota > Metazoa > Mollusca > Bivalvia > Pterioida > Pinnidae > Atrina > Atrina japonica. The sequence continues at coordinate 141,607 of BROG01001022.1, read as the reverse complement.
ACCCTTATGGGGTTGTTGTTTATAGGAGCAGAATAATTACGTGCTGAGTTAATTTAAGAAAAAAGGTTAAAAAGATGCAGTTATTATTTAAAAAATGACATTGTTTCGTAATAAATGTATAAAAATCACATATACCAAGGCATTAATCGTTACGATGTTCAAGATGTAATACATAAAACAAAAATAAAGAGTAGTGAAAAACAGGGATCTCTGGAAGTCTAGAAGAGGGGTCAGGTGCTATGGAAGAGTAAGCATCCTCTCTTGAGTGGTCACATCTGCCACGAGTCCACAGTCAAATTCAGGTTCAGTTCAGAATAAGGCCTACGGGGATACTGTTATTAATAAGAATATGGCCTCGTTTGTTAACAAATCAGATATTTGCATACATTACTCGAATATGAGAGCCATTTTTAAAAGTATTTAGCTTCTACGACTCGTCCGTTATCATGTGATTTGTTAGTTGACAAGTAACATCTGGTTTTAACTGCCTCTTTCCGCCTGCATCGTGTATTATTGTAAAATAATTGCATGCTGATCAAATCAACAGGTATTAGGACAACTAAATCACGTAATTAGACTTGACAAACAGTGGATTTTGTAGCAAATTAGATTTCTGATTTTCGTTAAATGGTATGTTTTCGTAATACGCAACTTGATTCAGAGTAGTTGGTAAAGCCTCATCCTTTGCCTTGTACTACTTTAAATTTGAAATCATTATTTTTATAAATCATTTGTGTGATGTAAGCATCACTTGATAGGGGTACAACAAATTTCCAAAAACCAAATAATATCTCTGAATATTTAATACTATATTTATGGTACAAACTTAATCCCCATCCCTGTTAACGTCCAAAAATTGAAGAAAAACTTTATAAAAATGTGTGGACTAGAATACAGAACAGCACCAAAAAATCTCAGACACCAAAGTAAAAATCTTCAGGATATCCAGGATACAAATCTGGTGAATATAGGACAAAAACCGACCTCTGGAAATCCAGAGTTGGGACTGTTGACAAGTCACACCTGCTCTGAGTCAAATCGACATAAAATAACTGAGAAACGAAGACTCGTCACAATTGGTGCAGACGTCTCAACAACCACTGCCGAACAGATAACTCAACATGTCATTTAATTTAACAGAGTAACGAACCGTAAAATTTGCAGAACGTTGACATTTAACGCGATTTTCGATATTTCTGTGTCAATAACTTTTCCGTAAGTAATTTACCTTTATATTTGAAATGTTCATATGAAGGATCCAGCAAATGTTCTACCAAACCTTTACCTTTAGTCCTTACCAAGATATTGACAGCCGTTAAGGAGAAACTTCAACAAAATTGTACAGTTGCTTATTCTAGAAGCGGTGTAAATCAGATGTGGATACTTAAAAATTCTAAACAGCTTTTAGAAAATTTGAAGGCACACAATTTTTCTCGAACTCACAGTATCAAAACCTATGACTTCTCTACTCTACACACACCTATTCCACATTAAAAATTGAAAGAAAGACTTTTTAGTATCATAGACAACTGTTTTTTACTAAAAGTGGTACCCGAAATTTTAAATATCTAGTAATTGGCTATCACGAAACTTATTTTGTCCAACACCACTGATTCTGCACATGAATACACGGAAGTTGATATAAAAACATGCTGGAATTTCTAATAGACAATATATCTGCAATGTTTGGAGACGTAGTCTTTTAATAAACTGTCGGCATTCCTATGGGAACCAATTGTGCCCTTTTATTGGCCGACCTGTTCCTTTATTCATACGAAGCAGACTTCATTCAGAAACTGAATCAAAAGAAGAAAAACTTAGCGGTGTCCTTAAATTTGACATTTAGATATATCGACGACGTTTTGTCAATTAATAATGACAACTTTCATACATTTGTCAATGCGATATATCCCAGCAAACTAGATATTAAAGATACAACAGAATCAAGCACACACGCTTCAAACTTAGACATTTTACTTAATATAGACACAGACGGGAAACTAGCAACTAAGCTATACGACAAACGCGACGACTTCGGCTTCCCCATCGTAAATTTTCCACATTTGAGTAGTAATATCCCTCAGTCACCCGCATATGGAGTTTATATTTCACAAATGATCCGATATGCCAGGGCGTGTACAACATATGAAGATTTTATATACAGAGGTAAACTACTCAATGACAAATTATTGACACAGGGATATCGAAACCGCGTTTAATGTCAACGTTCCGCAAATTTTACGGTCGGTATAATTGTCTTCTTTGCGATTACTCTGTTTCACTAGGTGAATTGTTGAGTTGCATTTTCGTTGGCGGTTGTTGAGAAGTCTGTACCAATTGTGACGAGGATACACTCCTCACGTATTTCATTGGACTTGACTGTGGACTCATGGCGGGTGTGACCGGTCGACAGGGGATGCTTGCTCCTCCGTGGCACCTGATCCCACCTCTTGGTGTCCTGGACGTTCTGTTGATTTATACTTTGGTATCTGAGATTTGTATATTGAAAACATCCTGTCATATCGGATCATTTGTAAAATATAAACGCCATCTGGGCTATTTTAGATAATTAAAACTATATTAAATGTAAACATAGTGGTTAAGAGTACATCGCTCAATCCAGCCAGAAAGTACACCGAAACTGTATCCGGTCATGATTTCGTTAAGCATTTTAAGATTTTTTATCCTAACTGTATATAATAATAATCTCCTTGATTTTTCTTTCTGTACATCTTCTATATTTTGTTACTTCCGACTCCGAGTAGTAACTCACGAAACAGACATTCTGAGATTACTGATGACTCCATACATGTCTCCTACCTGTAAAACGGTTGTTAATTGAATGAACAATTTTTTTTATGGATGGACTGACAGACGAACTAAGACAGAATCCCCTCAACCCGGAAATAAATCTCAAGATCCAATGGTATATTGCATATAAAAAGGTTTAACTAAAGGTATAAATGTACTGTTAACCCCTTAAATTTTGTTGACCCAAACTTTTGCGATTACTGAATTTCAAATATTATAAACATAATACCAAAGTTACAGTGCTCAAGACGATCGTTTCTATCAATTAGACTTTATCCGTTGAATCTGTCGAAGAGTAACCACTGTAAAAAGATGGTTATCTTAGCTCTAGAAGAATTTAGAATTTGATATGGTTCTTTTATGCGAAATGTTACTTAAGTATAATATTATCAGCTGGTACCGAAAAACCAGGTACTACGTTTATGTATACCCTCGGGGACTCAAACGGTCCATCAGCAGTGGCAACGACCTAGTGGTTATAATTACTAGTATTATAAATATAATACCAAAGTTATAACAAAAACGACAGAAACGATTCCGATAAATGTTATTACTACCTTTAAATTTTGCGATATTTCCCGCTATCGAAATTAAAGGGCTTGCGAAAATTAAGGTATTCACAGTATTATATATCTCTCCAAAAACATAAATTTGTCATTGTGTGATGTTAGTCAACTCTTAACAGGTTTTGTATGTTGAAAGACAACTACAACCTCGAACAAAATGTCTGATATTTCTGTACCGATGCATAAGTAATATATCTGAAGCTGTGGGGTACTAACACCTGAAATAGAAAACAATAAATAATATATATAATTACCCCCAAGCTCTAATTGTTAATGGGTGTACAATGAAGCAATCATTTTTTATTATTATGTGTTAATGGCTTGATGTCTCTGATTGGAGGAGTAAAAAAAAAAAATTATGAAAACGTCAATGATATGAGGTATCAACACGATTATCCGTATTGCTCGACTGTTGTACCTTTTAAATTAAAAGGGATTAATTAATTAAAAAGAACATGACCATTTGTAAAGCAAATAGAATGATGGTAACTAAACGTATTTATAAACATGACGTAACAATAGATGATGTTGACTAAATGTCTTTATAGACATAACGTAAAAAAATGATGATAAGTAAATGTCTTTATAAACATGACGTAACAAAAAATGATGGTTATAAAATGCCTTTATAAACATGATGTAAAAAGATGATGGTAACTAAATGCCTTTATCAACATGACGTAAAAAGATGATGATAAGTAAATGTCTTTATAAACATGACGTAACAAAAGATGATGGTAACTAAATGTCTTTATCAACATGACGTAACAAAAGATGATGGTAACTAAATGTCTTTATAAACATGACGTAAAAAGTTGATGGTAACTAAATGTCTTTATACACTTGACGTAACAAAAGATGATGGTAACTAAATGTCTTTATAAACATGACGTAAAAAGTTGATGGTAACTAAATGTCTTTATAAACATGACGTAAAAAGATGATGATAAGTAAATGTCTTTATAAACTTGACGTAAAAAGATGATGATAAGTAAATGTCTTTATAAACTTGACGTAACGAAAGATAATGGTAACTAAATGCCTTTATAAACATGACGTAAAAAGATGATTATAAGTAAATGTCTTTATAAACATGACGTAACGAAAGAAGATGGTAACTAAATGTCTTTATAAACATGACGTAACGAAAGAAGATGGTAACTAAATGTCTTTATAGACATGACGTAAAAAGATGATGGTAACTAAATGTCTTTATAAACACGACGTAAAAAGATGATATAAAGTAAATGTCTTTATACACTTGACGTAACAAAAGATGATGGTAACTAAATGTCTTTATAAACATGACGTAACAAAAGATGATGGTAATAAAATGCCTTTATAAACATGACGTAAAAAGATTATGGTAACTAAATGTCTTTGTAAACATGACGTAAAAAAGATGATGGTAACTAAATGTCTTTATAAACATGACGTAACAAAAGATGGTTGTGACTAAATGTCTTTATAAACATGACGTAACAAAAGTTGATGGTGACTAAATGTCTTTATATACATGACGTAACAAAATATGTCTTAATTTTAATCCAAACCTGCCTAAGTTTCCTAGAGTTTCTAGAATAATGATTCTTAAAATACTCATTATATAAAATGAATAGTTAGTCGACAAGTCTCGTCGTTGTCATTTTTTTCTTGACCCTCGTCTAATTACAATCTGAATTTTGAAGACACCAATCATCTATTAACCGTAAATAAAATAAACCGCTGATTGGCTTCATATTGGATAACCAAGTTCAAGAAAGATCTCAATTTGAAAAAACATAACAAATACTGATAAGCATTGAGATCTCATTTAACTATACAAATAAAGAACGATAATACAATAGTTGTTCTGATGGTCAAACTGAATACATAATGAACAATAAATAACTACAAGATCAAAGGTCACGAGACATATTTAATCAAAATTGCGTGTTTGATATCCGTCATTAACAGTATACTACTGTGTTGTTTTAGGCAACTAATATGCGACATTTCCGGTCTTAGTTACAAGATAAAGTCAAATAATATATTATTAACATTAAATTGTTAGGTACGGTAAGAGCATGTGATATATGTGGCCCTGATAATGCACACTCCTATTCATTAATATGTTTATTTTTTTTCAATAAGAGTTACCTCCCATTACAATACACATGACAGATGGCGACATCCATTGATTAGACTTATTAATTTGGCAGATGTTCCTATTCATCATTTATTGAATGCATTATTTGTCACAATCGTTAAATATAAAATATAGGCAAAACGACATCGAAAGCAGAGAAGACAACATGCTGAAAACCGCAATGTATTGATTCATATTAAGCGCCAGATGCTAGACAAAATCATAGTGTCAATGTCTTCTTCTTGATAAAGTCGACATGTCCGTTTTTACATCTTATAAAGGATTAATTTAACCTCAAAGCAAGTTTGTTTACGGTTTTCCGTTTTAATGTCAGTGTTAATAGCAGATGCCAATGCCTTCCAATACCGGAAACAATTAGTTTCACAGGCAGGCAATCCAAATAATATACATTTACTCCAGATGAATTGTATCATTAACAGAGACTTGCATCCTTCATAGAATCACAACAAATTATTTTATAGATTTCTTTGTGTTCAATATCTAGAAAGTAAGCTTTATATGTCTCTGAAATATTGTTATCTATATTAAAATCGGGTGTATTGTAAATTCATGTAAGAGAAACAATAACTCTGTCAATGTCCTCTCTCTCTCTCTCTCTCTCTCTCTCTCTCTCTCTCTCTCTCTCTCTCTCTCTCTCTCTCTCTCTCTCTCTCTCTCTCTCTCTCTCTCTCTCTCTCTCTCTCTCTCTCTCTCTCTCTCTCTCTCTCTCTCTCTCTCTCTCTCTCTCTCTCTCTCTCTCTCTCCTACGACCGTTGTTACATATTTATCAAATCGTCGTGTTCTACTGGACTTGGACCTTCGAATATCATTCCTTCTTCACTTTTACTTCTGAATGGTAGATGTTTCAACTTAATATAAAAATCAGCATAGATAAAAACAATGTTCTAACACATTCACTCACTTATGTACACATTTTGTTATAGTTTAAATATTGATCAGTTGCACATGCCGTGAGAAATAAATCAGAGTCAAATGAAAAAGAAAAAGAAAAGAAAAGAAAGACTTTATTCTATTGATGACATTGTACCATAAATCATAGAAATAAAATTCAAATTTTAAAACAATAAACAGAAGTTTGACACTAGATAGCAAAATATGACAATGTCGATATTGACGAAAACATCGCTTAATTCATACCACAACCAATTGTAACAGAGTGAATGGAGAAATGTGTTGGGGAAAGTTAATGGCAATATACAACATTAGATACCAGCTACTAAAATAGTAAAACTGATGTGAAAGAACATGTCTGTGAATGTAAAGGACATTTAAAATTGTAAAGTTTGAGACCTAATCTAACATTATGAGAAATACATACAATAATCTTCACCCAGAGAATCACTGAATGAATTGAAACAATACTTGGCAGGAATGTTGCTATAAATGGTTATACTTTAGTTGCCATCTTTACAAATGTTTCCTACACGGTTCTGACCAAGATGGCTGCTAACAGGGAATTATGTTTGACATAAGATCCTATGGGAAATGCAAACGAATCCTGTTATCTAAAGAACTTGATGTATTAAAACCAAATGTGGCAAGTGATTTAACGTTGGTTCAAACCCGCCATACAAGATGGTTTCCAATGAGGAATTTCAATGAGGAAACTCATCAGCTCCTGAAAAGAACAATGGATTCTTCTGAAAATGAATGATTTATATTTGTCTTGTTTCTTGTTTTACATACTGCCAAGAATTTTTCACTTGTAAGGAGATGTCACCAATGTTGGGTGAAGTGCTACAAGTTTTGGCCTAGTCATGCCTTTGGAGGGACTCGAATGAGGTGGGTTTTTTTTACTAGTCATGCCTTTGGGGATCTCGGTTTCGAGTAGCATTCAAAAGACACGTGACTTTCATTCCGTATGTCAAACGATTAGCCAAGGAACAGTCACTACCATTTTCTAAAATATTTGGCATGATTTGCTACCTTGAATCAAAACCGGGACTTTCTGCTTGCACGTGGAACGCTGTTCCACTAGACCAATGATTTCCTCCCAATTGTAAGGCAAATATTGTCCGATTCACATCATACGGATGATTTTTACTAAATTTTCGGTTATGACAAGCTACATATTCTATTATGTATGCTGACTAGCAGGAACAATTTCTCTAGTCAGTTTAATTTTAATGTTATGATTCATTACCTAAAATTTAAACTCGTCCAGGTCAAGTCAGAAATCACAAGAATCTTACGTCAGGTTATATTGATTTTACTATACCGGTATATAATTGGTCGATACCCCCTTGGTTTAGCTATTGCGTTTTGATCTTTTATGAGAAAATTGTTTTGACTACACATGATGATAGAATATGATTATATCGGTTAACTATGACCTTAATTTTACTTTGACCTTGACATGTCTTTTGCGTACCAGCTAAAGGGTCATTATCCCAAATATAACTGTGCTATGAATGACTAAAGCCAATTAATTTTAGAAATATAAAATTCAAATCTACCAAAGTATTAATGGAAAGAAAATTCATGAGCCAACATCCAAACTAGGCGAGCATTAGAGACAAATGAAAATCCAGAGTTGGGATTAGGTGCCCCAGAGACAAAGTGAATATTATCTTACTAAAGAGACAGACGTAAGGTCTGTGACACTTAGTATTATGAAGGTTGCTTAAATAGATTGTGCCTCACCTTTTGAGCATCAGGGACCAGTTTAATCAAAGGTGGTAACTTTACGTGTAGACGCAAATCTAGACTAACTTCTAAAATCAAAGGTCGTAACTTTACGTGTAGACGTAAATCTAGACTAACTTCTAAAATCAAAGGTGGTAACTTTACGTGTAGACGTAAATCTAGACACACTTCTAAAATCAAAGGTCGTAACTTTACGTGTAGACGTAAATCTAGACTAACTTCTAAAATCAAAGGTGGTAACTTTACGTGCAGACGTAAATCTAGACGCTTCGTAACGTTTACATGTAGACGTAAATCTAGACACTTTGTAAGTTTACGTGTAGACGTAAATCTAGACTAACTTCTAAAATCAAAGGTCGGAACTTTACATGTAGACGTAAATCTAGACACTTCGTAACTTTACGTGTAGACGTAAATCTAGACTAACTTCTACAATGAGTTTCATTATAGGTCATATTTTCTCCCTCCGTATTAACTTAACGTCCGAGTCTACGTACTACTAATTTCACGCGTAACTCAGTTTTGGTTTATGAGTAAGCACATGTTTACGACCTTTTGTGAAAACTAAAACAGACGTAATGTCTGTGACACTTTGTATTATGAAGGTTGCTAAAATAGATTGTGCCTCACCTATTGCAAATCAGGGACCAGTTTAATCAAAGGTGGTAACTTTACGTGCAGTCGTAAATCTAGACACACTTCTAAAATCAAAGGTCGTAACTTTACGTGTAGAGGTAAATCTAGACACTTCTAAAATCAAATGTCGTAACTTTACGTGTAGACGTAAATCTAGACACACTTCTAAAATCAAAGGTCGTAACTTTACGTGTAGACGTAAATCTAGACTAACTTCTTAAATCAAAGGTGGTAACTTTACGTGTAGACGTAAATCTAGACGAACTTTTAAAATCAAAGGTCGTAACTTTACGTGTAGACGTAAATCTAGACTAACTTCTAAAATCAAAGGTCGTAACTTTACATGTAGACGTAAATCTAGACACTTCGTAACTTTACATGTAGACGTAAATCTAGACACTTCGTAACTTTACATGTAGACGTAAATCTAGACACTTCGTAACTTTACGTGTAGACGTAAATCTAGACTAACTTCTACAATGAGTTTCATTATAGGTCGTATTTTCTCCCTCCGTATTAACTTAACGTCCGAGTCTATGTACTACTAATTTCACGTGTAACTCAGTGTTGGTTTATGAGTAAGCACATGCTTACGACCTTTTGTGAAAACTAAAACACGTGAATAAAATCGTATCAAGTTATGTCTACGTTTGCAGGCAAAATTACGACCTTTAATAAAACTAGCCCCAGCTGAACATTTTAGTCAACACTCCCTTTCGACTTCATACCATTTACGTATTTAATATGGATATACACCGATAGAAAAAAATATCTTTGCTTCATTCTTATCATATAAACAGTGAAGAATATTTGTAACGAAAAACCTAAACATCAAAGAATATGTGTTTCAAACCAGGGCTAGGGATTAAACTGCCAGTATACTTACAATACACTTACTTACAGTACACTTACTTACAGTACACTTACAGTAAACTTACTTACAGAGCATTTACTGACGGTACACTTACACTAGTTATTTACAGTATACTTACTTGCAGTACACTTACTTACAGTACTCTTACAGTACACTTACAGTACACTTACTTACAGTACACTTACAGTGCACTTACTTACAGAGCATTTACTTACGGTGCACTTACACTATTTACTTACAGTACACTTACTTACAGTACACTTACAGCACACTTACTTAAAGTAGCTTACAGTATATTTACAATATACTTATTTACAGTACATTTACTTACACTACAATTACAGTACACTTACTTATAGTACACTTACTTACAGTGCGCATACAGTAAACAGCAATCTTATAAAATCTTTATGCACATCATAATCGAAGTTTATAAATCGAACGTTTTATTTGAAGTGTCATCTAATTTTATACAAAGGCCCAAAATATAGGGAACCTGTATCGTTTACATGGCGCCAAAACTTTGAAATTGTTATGGACGCATGTGAAGAATATGCCATACGCTGGGCTAAGAAAGAAGATGTCAAACCTGATACTCTTTCGGAGTGGCTTAAGTCGATCAGTAATGTTCTTAAACGAATAATTCGATGACTTAAACATTGTGTAAACACAAAACACAATTCAATTTTTCGTGACCCTGATGTTGTCAGAGAACGTTCCCGTCTCCATGAAAATTTTATCATCGTTCCTGCTGACAAATTATTTAACAACTTCACATTTTCCTGCAGGCGATACTACTTCAGCATCCTATAAGAGGAACGTGGACTAAACAGACTTCCTGGAAATCCTACATACTCTCTAACCGATTTCTCTACCTCTGAAATATTACACAATCATAAATCCGTTCTCGCTTCGTTTGGAATACCCACAAGTGACACGGAACTTAAATTGCCATATATTTATTGGATTCCGAAGATGCACAAAAATCCCAATTAACACCTCTTCATTGCGGGGTCAACTAAGTGTTCCACCAAGCCTTTATCTATTTTGCTTACCAAACTTCTAACACATATTAAACAAGGTCTTCAGAAGTACTGTATAACCTACTCAAGAAGCGGAGTCAATCAGATTTGGATCCTTAAGAATTCAAAGGAATTGTTGGAATAATTACAATTTCCAAATTTCAAACATATTACAAGCATCAAGTCTTTTGATTTTTCGACCCTTTACAAACAATCATTCATCAAAAGCCCAAAAATAGATTGACATCTATTATACAATACTCTTTTGTATACAAAAATGGAAATCGCAGATATAAATTATTGGTGTTAGGTCATGAAGAACCTTATTTTATCGAGGAAAACTCTGATTCCAATAACAAGTACACTGAAGACGAATATCAAGATAATGGGCAGTAGTAGACAACATCTTCGTGGTTTTTGCGGGAAAGGTTTTCCAACAGATTCTCGGCATTCCAATGGGTACCGATTGCGCACCTCTCCTAGATGACATATTTTTGTATTCATATGAAGCGGAAACAAACAGTCAGCATCTTGGTTCATTTTTCTTACAGGTATATCGACGATGTTCTGTCCATGAATAATTCAGAATTTCATAATTACTTTGGCCAGATGTATCCTGTTGAGCTAGAGATCAATGAGACGACAGAGAAAAACAAATCTGCTTCTTACCTATATTATTTCCTGTCGAATGGAAAAGACGGTCAACTTCACACCTCGCTCTATGACAAACGAGACGATTTCAATTTCCATATCACAAACTTGCCGTTTCTAAGTATTAATATTTCATCTTCTCCTGCCTATGGGGTTTTCATTTCACAACTTATACGTTATGCCAGGGCATGCTCTTCTTATGAATGTTTTATTCTGAGAGCTAAACGACTAGCCAATAAACTACTTACACAAGGTTACGTTGTTGAATACTTGGAGTCGTCTTTAAGATGTTTTATGGTCGATACGGGGATCTTAATAAACATCATGAAGTCTCCCTCTCTGAGATATTAGATAGTATTCTGGATCACGGCCACAGACAGTGACTCCTTTTCACCAATCATGCTTTTCAACGAACTTGACCTCATCACCAAACTTGACCTTCTTACCGAATTTGACCATTGAACTAGAAAGGTTCCCATGGAACATTTGCGACGAGTGTGGCATGCCAGCAGAAGACGCTGACTCTTTCCGGACACCTGGTCTTATCCCGTTTGGGATTCGAAATTGTTCTTCATGTTGAGACCATTGCACATCTAATTCGTCGTGTTATAATGGACTTGAATTTTGATTATTGATTGGTACTTCTTCAATTTTTCCTTGTTCAAGGGGCCTTAGCTGTGTGTTTCCTCCAATTATTTCGCTTTTATTACTTGCATTGATGTACAATATCAAATAGGAGATATACACATACGCATTCTTACATTCCGTTGTAGTTTGTGAAAATAAGGTCAGGTCCAGAGCCGTATGCATGTGCAAATAGTGAGGCCACATTAATCATTTGCAAACGAATAATTGTCAAACTAGGTTTCTCATGCAATTTTCATAAAATATATCGGTATACGAGAATTTCTATCTCTGTGTATATATATCTTGTATGTTACTATATATCAATCTAAGTAGTCAAAAAGAAAGAAAAACTTTTGAAAAAAAAAATAATGGCATTTGAAGTACAGCGTTTGTTTGTTTTACCTCGACAAAGTTCCCTATTTTTTTTAGCATATCTGTTATATTTTCATGAGGTTAACCACTCACAAACTGACTTCTTTGGAATCTGTATCTATGGCGTTTACAAGTCATACATAGTGATGCCGTTGATTGGCGTCATAACATGAACGTTATTAAGATCGTCAAATTCAATATATACAGTGATTTGTAGTAAGAAAGTACGCCTATTCCAGATGGACTTACATCTGTCAATAGGATCCCCTTCGTTGATCGTCACGAGGCAAATTGCGATTTTTTCCGGAATTTGCTGTAAACATTACAATGATCCTCGTATTGGCATCTATCCTATTGGACTTGCAAGCAAGCTGATTTAATTTTCAGCAAGACAAGTGACCTGGGGTCATAATGAACATTTAATCCATCATTTACTCCGCTTATTTGTATGCCTATTTTACGCAGTGATATATTTCATACACTGTAATTGCGAACTTACGTTACCCCCGGTCTCCTCGGCGTTTAATAGGTTTCTTTGTAATTTACCACGAGAATAGTTTATACGACAGAAAGTCGTTTAGTGAGTGATTGTTTATTACGTAAATGTTTTCTCCCATAGATTTTCGCCGTAACATGGTCAAATTTTCATTTTCATCTAAACCTAATGTTTATGACAACGACATATTACGCCGAGCATAACTATATCAAAATTATAAGAAATAAAACATTTTTTAAAAAATAATAATATTAATTTATTCTGCATGGTTTCAGTGGAATCTTGCCTCAAGACCATCTCGATTAGGGGACCACATCCCATTTTAGACCATAAGTAATAACATGACAGTAATATATATAAAAATCTCAGATAGATATCAGTTTATTCTTTAATGTCATCGCTTTCTGATTTTTATAAATCATTGGTGAATTTTCATATGCATCTTTAGAAAATGCACACCTGATCTTACCTCTTGATTTCCACAGTTACTTGTTCACCCCATTTGAATATTTGTCTCCTGCAAATTGAAGATCTGTGAATTTACATACTTATATAAAATCATTTACTATTCTCCTCATTGCAATATCAATATTGTTGTTATATGTCATTGTTGTAACTGCAATATATATAAAATTGATATAAAATATCTCGCATGCGAGATTGACGGATCTCGTTTTTATATCAGTATTGCAAAATTCTATCCGGAACTGTTGATCCAGGACATTTTGTAACCCTACACACGTAGTCTACATCAAGGAGATTATCGAGTAGATACTTTACATTGTTAAAATTCGTTATCAGTTACACATAAATCTCACCAAATGTGTATGAAAGGAAATAGATATATAGGTATATAATGCGGGTTTATGAAAAAGGGTGAATACGTGTTTGCTAAACTGATTTATGCATTTATGTAAACAAACGGGATTTTAAGCCTTTTATGTGCGGCAAAAATACTCAAGCACCACATCTGAGTTCCAATTAGAAAAAATGGTGGGATGAATGAATATCCCCACTACGGCTGACGTCTTTGTTGGGATCCATTCCACCCCGACTGATATTATTTTATCTGGAACTTAAACCTAGATTCTATTAGTTTCGTACAAATTACCTACCGACGGGCACTTAAATTATATCCCATTACTCCCTAAATTGGTGCAAAATAGATACAAAGGATTTGATTATTCTTTATTTCAGTCTGCAAATTAATAATTATTTGTTACAAACGTTTCCGCTTTGTGGAATTTAATAGTTTTGTGACCAAGGGTGGATTTAAAACATATCAAATTATCAGATCGTTTCACCCTAAAGGTACCACAGAGATACAAAATAGAAACTATGATTGACATTTATGTGTTGTTGCAGTCAATTTAGGATGTCAATAGCATTTATAGACCTTTAGGCCTTTGGACAAATATATTGATCTCTTTTTTAAATTGTATGATATGTATACATATTGCGAATTACTGGAAATAGATGTTCATTACTCAACAGTAAAGATGTTAAACATACCTGAGATAATCCTAGTGGTTTCCCGTAGTTTTGTAGTCACATTGGAGTATTATCATCATGTTTAACATGTCACATGTTCTGTTACAACCCCAAGCAAATCACACTGGAGTATTTTCATCATGTTTTAACTTTTTGTTACAACCCTTAGCAAATCAAAACGTGAATACTTGACAAAACTATATTACGACATTGCATTCACTCGACGTTGATTAAGTGGTCTAGATCTAGTACTGCTCTTTGTACCATGATATCGCAGAAAAGAGTGGACATGCAGTCTACTGAAGTTTTGGATTTAATTGTTTATTTACTTGGGCGTATCTGTACTAAATATAAAAAATCAGTTTTTGCTTGTTTCTGTTATTGATGCATTAAATACTTCCCTTAATCATTATTCTCATTTTTATAACTTATATACATAGTTTATATAGTTTATGTATGATCCCTAATAAGGAATTTTCATGAATGTATGTGTGCAAACCACAAAAGTCTTTAATTTTTCACTGAATATACCCAAGACGTACTAATGTACAGCAAAATCGCAAGTGCTATCCATATTTTGTATTTTTTTTACATTGATGTGATGTTGATGTGTTATATCCTTATAAAACTTATATACCAAATTATATACCCCATCAATTTTTGACATATTAACTTAATGTTGGGCATTGACCGATACAAAACTGATTTGTTTTTGTCCAAACAATGACTTCAGAATAAGTACAATTTATATCATACAAAGCTCTAACCAGCAAATCAGTAGCCTATCTCGGGTATCCTATATTGTATTTTAGCAGAGGAAAATATAGCTCCATTGCATAAATAAATAGATATAACAAAATAAAAATGTGTGCAAAACTAGTTTAACTGGTTTCTTTCATTAATACAACATAAAATATGTTGTATAATAGAAAGAAACAAATATCTATCCATATTCGATTTCACGTCCCGTTCTTTTCCCCAAAATATGTTTCTTGTGCCAATACACAATATAAAGTGCAATGGTGAAATAAAAATGTTTGCAAAACTAGTTTAACAAGTTTCTTTTATTAATACAAGTTAATATAAATGTTGTTTAAACAAACGAAATAAATATCTACCCATATTAGATTTCAGTAAATACGGCTTAGTTTTTGCCAAAATCTGTGCCAATACACAATATAAATAGCAATGGAAATATAAGAATGTCTGACAGATTTCTTTTATTAATACAATTTGTTAAATGTTGTTTAAACAAAAGAAATAGATATCTACCTATACAGATACGTAATACCCACTTTTTGGAGAAATAGTATTGACACATTGCCAATACGTGATATAAAGAGCACAATCTGAAAATATCTTTGTTTTGACCAATCAAAGGCCTTTATTTTGTTACCATAGCAACTGTCACTTTTATAAAATTTGCCATTTAATTCTTAGTATGAAAATACCCCAAAGTACCATTTTGTCATGAAAATCTGGAATATCAAAAATTTTACCAATCGCAGGCTTTTATTTTGTTACCATTGCAAATAGCCTTTCTGTAGCATCCACCATTGACTTTATCTTATCAAAATACCTTGAAATGCTATTTTGCATTTAAAAGATGTCGAATGCCTCTTTATAGTTATTTTCAGCAAAATCTGACAGTATCAACATTGTTGTACTTCACAAGTCATCTCCCCTAATGTATCTATGACGTAATCAAACAGTGGAGCATCCTTAATGCATATTTGCGGTAATAAAACATCCCCTAACCCCCAAAAATACACATGAGGGAGATAAATAACATAGTCGTCCAACTCTCATCTCAGAACATTTCTAGAGTCGAACAGTGGAAATAGCATGCAGGGGTAATTGCATATTATTCGGTCGTCCCATTTGTAAATCAGATGATCCTTCATAATTGACCTTCCCATTTATGCGCGAACAATTATGAAATTTGATGACGTCACAATGCTCGGACAAACACCGAAAAATGCATTGTGACGTGAAGAAATTCGACAAACGTTCGTGAAAATGCGATGTGTTGAATAAAACCGAGAAATAAGAATTGCAGAATTGCATGCAAAAAGTAACTTTTAACGAGATAAATTACACGTTTTGCATCCAAGTAAAAATAACTTTTGGCGTGAAAATATTTTTGGCAGTGGCCATCGCATTTGGTCATCCCGTCTGTACCACAAACTGCCATTCATAATTGTATGTGATATGTTAAATAAAACCGAGACATTTGATATTCAGCCATTGCAATTGACGATTTAAGTAATGAAATTTTAGTCCTGCAATGTTAAGTAAAATCTAGGGCACCAGTGAATTCGTCATAACAAAAATGAATTCAGTAGCAACTGTTATAGACTGTCAAATAATCACTCAATGCCAATAAAAGAAATTGATGAACTCATTTCATCAACATTAATTACATCAAACTGTGTCAGTAACTCAAACGTGTGTTATTTAGGATACACTGTTCCGGCAACGTTAGACCCAAACCATAATATATAGAGAAAAATTATCAATAGCAAAAATGACCAACATGACAAATTCTATAAATTGTCTAATGACGCCTTGAAAATTAAAGTTTGGTAATTGTAACGATTGGTTTACTGGCTCGCGTAATGAGAAAATGATTACTGCGGAGACATCTGTAGTTTATAAAACATACTTCAAAAATAATCCAGTGAGTGTTACAGATTTATATAGCTGTCAACACTACAATATCTACAACATATCATAAATATTTGTATTGTCATGCAATTGGACATTCGAGTGTATGGGGCATGTTACAATGGTATATGATGTTTTGTGTCTTTATAAGGACACAGATTTACAGCTCAAATGCCGAAATAAATCATCTATATGCTAGTATATGCACATGTAGTATTACTTGAAAACATCTCTATCATCGACAAACCTGAATATGGAGATAAATATACGTAATAAATACAGTAAATGTTCAAAATTACATTTCTGTCCAGATCTTCCGACTGCACGAGATCGTTGTAGCGGAAGCTACGCAGTTTTTGAAGCCTTCCGTTACAACAATCAAGTGCAGTCAGCTGGTACCAAAATACCAGGTACTAGGTTAATCTATGCCCTCGGGGTTTCAAACGGTCCATAAGCAGTGGCAACGACCTAGTGGTTATTAATATTCTAAACATAATCCCAAAGTTATAAAGTTATAATATCAAATAGATTTTCGAGTTCAACTGAAGAAATCCTATTGACAGAAACTGTCGTCTTGAGTGTTTGATTTGGCCTTTTACAAATCAATAACTATGATCCCTCAATACAGTGTACTATGTCGTATCTTGTAAGTGTACAAAAATTTATAAAACTGATAAAGTAACAAGATATTTTAAGTCCATTATAATACTATGAATTGAATCTAAATAACATATCAACATGGAAACCTTTTGCCAGTCCGAAACAGGAAGGGAGCAAATGTCACCGTCCCCTGCCAATTATGTAATTTATGTATTCTAGTCTATCATTTACTGCGACGTCCTTTAGTGACATTCAATACAGTAAGGTTTCACTATATTATAAGCTTCACAAATATTATGTTATGCACACGGTTTAGTTTAATGGGCGCACAGTTTAATATTCATTATATTGAAGGTACAGTTTAGTTTCATGTATGTTTAGTTACATTGTGCGTACAGTTTAGTTATATTGTGCGCACAGTTTCACTAACTTGTATGCACAGTTTAACATATTATGCACACAGTTCTACTATATTGTGTGTACATTTTAATGTAGATAACGTGAAGAATTTTGGATTAAACAGCTTGGCACTGCATATCCCTATGGATGTGACGATAATATCCAAAGTGTAGGCAATCTATCAAGCCCACTCTGTAACGGTGTTAATGTGATAGAACTGTTTAATTCTAACGTAAGACGTAAACGAAGTCACGGACATCGTTCATACAACCGTCCCTACATACATGATGTCACTTTTTCATCTCTTTTACCTTACGTTAACAAAAAATTCATCATATTCGCAGCAAACTTTATTATAAATCTTAATAAAGTTTTTCAAGAAGCAAGAATGAACCCTACACGGATTCTTTAACCCCATAATACATAATGAACTCCGTTATAATGGGCTTATCACAGACTATTTAAGCCTGCACGTGTTACAAACGGTAACTGTACTTTACAGAAACGTCTTTTTCTTAAACTTAAATTTACAAATAAAGGCATAGACGCTTTAAACATTGACAATGTTCTAAATCACAAAAAGTTCAGTCCTGTATTCCACCATATTTTAAACTGAAGACCACGCCTTGTATTTCATATAGCTATACACCTAGCATCGCATCCAAGCTATTCAATTACAAACAGATTTGTCTGTGCCTAGACATCAACCATCTTCTACACAACACTGTCACGTGTCCATGTGCTTCATTTCCTTTCAAATATAATCCTATCGGGCATGTCATCACCGGCGATGTTTCTATTGTTGAAAATGAAAGCCTCAAAAATCTTATTTTAAGGGGCCCTAAATACCGGGAAGCCTGTCCCTTTTATTGGCGTCAGAATTTCAGTCTAGTTATGGATTCTGTCGAAGATTATGCCAGACGATGGACCAAACATGAAGACGTAGAACCAGAACTAGAAATTAAAGATACAACAGAATCAAACACATTTTTCATACTTAGACATTTAACTTAATATAAACACAGACGGGAAATTAGCATTTAAGCTATACGAAAAACGCCACGATTTCGGCTTTCCCATCGTAAATTTTCCACATTTAAGTAGTAATATCCCTCAGTCACCCGCATATGGAGTTTATATTTCAGAAATGATCCAATATGCCAGGGCGTGTACAACATATGAAGATTTCATATACAGAGTTAAACTACTCACTGACAAATTATTGACACAGTGATATCGAAAACCGCGTTTAATGTCAACGTTCCGCAAATTTTACGGTCGGTATAATAGTCTTGTTGCGACTACTCTGTTTCACTAAGTGAAATGTTGAGTTGCCTTTTCGATGGCGGTTGTTGAGACGTCTGTACCAATTGTGACGAGGAAACACTCTTCACGTATTTCATTGGACTTGACTGTGGACTCACGGCGGGAGTGACCGGTCGACAGGGGATGCTTACTCCTCCATGGCACCTCATCCCACCTCTTGGTTTCCAGAGGTCTGTGTTTGTCCATTTTTACCGGATTTGTATCTATGTCCTGGACATTCTATTGATTTATACTTTGGTATTTGAGATTTTTTATAATTATATCTGAGGTCCAAGTGGCCTTATGTCGCTCACTTGGCATATTTTGTCAACAATGCACAAAAAAGTAAAAAATATCATATATGTTAAACTCTGTGCACAATATAATTAAACTGTGAGCACGTTATAATAAAAATTACTATATCGAATGTCATCAAAAAGGCGCCGTAATTTACCTCTCCAATTTCCATTTCTGAATGTCTCTAAGACTGTATGATAAGGTACTCGTTTATTGATTGTCATTTTAACGTAGTTACATTAAAGTAATTTCAATTCCAATGTTACTTGTATGAGTCACTGATTCAATACAATAAGGCACAAATTGATCTTATATAATTGCCCTGCATTAGGTCAATGACGTATATTCAGTCTGACTTTGATAAATTGTAGACCACTTAATAGATAGATCAAAATTTGGAAATTGCATTTTTACTCAAGGGCCTAACATATAATTAAGAGACACGACACCGACTTTTATCATAAGTATTCTTAGTGCAACGATGAAATCCATGTATAGGGTGTATTCCCCGTGAATACAAAAAGTGCATTTTCCTTACTATATAATACAGGTGGTAGGTAGTCCTCACAATTGGCCAAGCTTGTTTTGTCATATATACATACTGGCTAACTGAGAATTGAATTCAGATAGCAAAAAAAAAAAGAAATAGATATTACTAATCGGTTGCTTTGACGTATTTTTTTTTTATTTTTACCTATCAATAAGAAGATCACCTGTGAAAATAAAATGTATCTGAAAGTATAATAATAATAATAATAATAATAATAATAATAATAATAATAATAATAATAGTTATAATAATAATAATAATAATGATAAGAAGAAGAAGAAGAATGAGTTTCTAATTAATATTGAAGAGATCTATGTATAATAGTTTTACATTTAATTGTGAACAATACATCTGACTTAAATATTCAAAAATTTTACATTTCAGTTTCAAACATTAACATTGACATGCATGGGTTTATCCATACTGAAAAATTCACAATATCGTAATTTTTATATATTTATCAAGAAAACGTACATCAACGATATATATGAATTTGAATTTTGGATGTTGATGTTTCAGTTATATGGAGGCGAGCACCATTATATTGAGAAAAATAAGTAAAAATATAATTTCAGGTAGAAAACCAATAAACAAAGGTCAGTATATAGGAGGGGTGTATTGATTTTAATTTGAAATGATTTGAATATTGAAATTATTAATGTACAGAAATCGACTGGTGGTAGAAAACTTAATAATGTTCAATATGATGGGAATATACCTACCTTTGTTAAGGTTTATGTTTCTAATAAGATAGGGAGAGAATATTATTTTTCAAAATGCTTGAGATGTTTATTTCTCAGAATACTTTAAATGAAAATGCTATCATATTATGTGGCGATTTTATGACAAATCAACGTGTAGAATTGATTACTTTCAGTACAATTTAGACAAGATATTAGTCTGGAAGGTACCTAATTCTTATCGTATAAATATGACAGATCATAGATTATTAAAACTGAATTTAATAACTAACCATAATAAGAGTGGTCCTGGGTATTTGAAATTAAACGTATAGTGTCTTTAAAATGAAGATAGAGATAGGCTGGGCTCCAGACTACTGTCTAACATAATTGAGATGGGGCTTCATATAAATTTACCAATTAAATAGGACATTATCTTATGACGGAGATTCTTCGTTGACGACCTATCTTGATTTCTATGGAATCTACTATCAATATACTTTTACAAATTTGGTTGCAGTGACAAATGAGAGGCCAATTATCAATGTCAAAAACATATCGGCATGCTGTTTACTACGCGATTAACTGATGCAATCATACGAAGCGTTTCTTCTTCATGGGATGTAAAATCTTGCTGTATCAAAAAAATAAGTCGTATCTCATTTGTGGGACAGGTACCCGAGGTTTACACGAAAAAAAAACCCATCGCGTATTTAGTATAAATTAGTCCCAAGTGAACATTTCCTAAAAAAGCGGTGTCCTTTAATTTCACATTTAGGTAAATCGACGACGTTTTGTCAATTAATAATGACAATTTCCATACATATGTCAATGCCACATATCCCAACAATCCTCACGTATTTCATTGGACTTGATTGTGGACTCATGGCGGGTGTGACTGCTCGACAGGGGATGCTTACTCCTCCATGGCACCTGATCCCACCTCACAAATGTTCCGATATGCTAGGGCATGTTCAACATATGAACATTTCAGGGATATCGAAAACTGCCTTTGATGTCAACGTTCTGCAAATTTTATGGTCGATATAATAGTCTTGTTTGCCATTACTCTGTTTCACTGGGTGAAATGTTGAGTTGCCTTTTCGTTGGCGGTTGTTGAGACGTCTGTACCAACTGTGAAGAGGATTCGTTCCTCACGTATTTCATTTGGACTTGACTGTGGACTCACGGCGGGTGTGAGGTCCGTGTTTGTCCATTTTTTTGCCGGATTTGTATCAGTGTCCAGGACTGGAGATTTTTATTTTGTTTTATAATTCAAAGACCATTGAATTCATGTATCATTTCTGCAACTTGCCTTTTGAATGAATTGAGCAAATTAAAGGTATTAAATTGTCACAAAAACTGAAAAACCGCCAAACAAAAAAATAATTATTAAGTGTACTTGCACTTCTTTGTATCTTTGTATCTGACTGTATATTACATTGTGTTTTATCACCGTTAGATTTTGACTTTTACTCAGTTACAAAATTTACCTCTATGTACTTCTGACCTTATATCATAGCTGATACTCATTATTTCCTCCTCTCTCTCTCTCTCTCTCTCTCTCTCTCTCTCTCTCTCTCTCTCTCTCTCTCTCTCTCTCTCTCTCTCTCTCTCTCTCTCTCTCTCAGAGAGACTTAAAATGACGAATCATTAACCTAGACTGCCTATTTAGCAAGTCTGTGTTGTTAAAAGTTAAAATGCTAAAGACGATCATTTCTGTCAATTAGACTTCATCAGTTTAGTTCCAATTCTAGACAGAAGTTTTTTAAAGGAAAAGTGGTATAAGACAAGGCCAAACATTAATCTAAATGCATAGCCAAATCCGTCTAACCACTATAAAAAGATTACTATCTTAGCTTTTAAACAAAAATAGAATCTAAATGGTGTTATCAGTGCCAAAGATTACTTTTACTTTAGTATAAGATTATCAGCTGGTACCGAAATACCAGGTACTAGGCTTATGTATACCCTCGGGGAAGTGGTAGGTTCTAACTCTAACGCTCTAGGTTTTCCATCTTCATTCAAACTATTTTTCCCTTTAGCTACCAGTGGCATCGCCCTTCTAACCAACAGTCCCTCTATTTTTTTTAAAATATTATAAACATTATACCAAAGTTATAATGCTCAAGACGATATCGTTTCTGTCAATTAGACTTCATCAGTTGAGCTCCAATTTGAAAATTATGTGTATTTTCTAAAGATAAAGTGGTATCATACAAGGCCAAATAATATCTCTAAAAGTATAGCCGAAATCCGTCTAAGAGTAAACCACTGTAAAAAAATGACTATCTTATCATTAGAAAATTTTCGAATTTAAATGGTGTTAACAGTGCCAAATATTACTTTAGTATAAGATGAACAGCTGGTACCGAAATACCAGATACTAGGTTTGTGTATACCCTCGGGGACTCAAAACGGTCCACCAGCAGTGGCAACGACCTAGTGGTTATAAATATTATAAACATTATACCAAAGTTATAATGCTCAAGACGATATCGTTTCTGTCAATTAGACTTCATCAGTTGAGCTCCAATTTGAAAATTATGTGTATTTTCTAAAGATAAAGTGGTATCATACAAGGCCAAATAATATCTCTAAAAGTATAGCCGAAATCCGTCTAAGAGTAACCACTGTAAAAAAATGACTATCTTAGCTTTAGAAATCCATTCCTCTCTCTTTATTCATAATGACAGTAATGTGTTTAAATGACGCTTGTTATGACAGTGTGCTATAACGTTGATAAACATGCAGACCAGCCCTTTTCAAAATGTGATAATGAATTAAATGTGGTTCATGTAAAACCATCATCGTCATCTTTATCTGACCAAATATCATAATTAAGTAATATCCAGACAGTCCTACATATATATATATATATATATATATATATATATATATATATATATATATATATATATATATATATATATATATATATATATAGTGAAACCTGTATATAGGGGCCACCCAAGGAACCAGAAAATATTGACCTTTATGTGCAGGTGACCCTTATACATAGGTTCAATTTAGTTGAACTATGCATTCAAGGTACTTAAAACCCACGGTGATTTACGCATAGATAGATAGATAGATAGATAGATAGATAGATAGATAGATAGATAGACAGACAGATAAATAGACAAGATATATAGATTTTAATTGCAAATTGTTTTTTGTTGTTGACCATCTTGCTAAGATTCGTATTTTTTTCAAGAAAAATATCGAAAAACTATTCCGTTAAAACCAAAACCAGATATACAAACAATAAATGTTTATGTTAAACTTAAGTATGCACTCTATTACGTGCATATAAATGTTGTGAAAAATCAAAACCTAAAGATTACTCTTCCAAACATCAACATTATTGTGACAGGTATATTTACCTTATTTGGAATATGATTTTTATTGGTTTATGTCTATCTTATATGTTATAAAGATATTAACACCGCATCACATTGTCTACGACTTTGCTAGGTATATCAGCAGGCGCTCAGATTAGTCATATTGTAATTTCTCTCTTCGATTTGTTTAACAGCACGAAGGATAACGTAAAATATCAACTAGAAATTGGAATAGTTTCTATGAAAGGAATGCATTGTTGGATAACTCTGTAGTGAAATTGTGGACACTACTAAATTTATTCATTTATAAATTTGTAAGTATTTGCATAATGGAAACTGATATGACAAAACCAACTATTCGATGATCAGAAAATTGGAATATTAATACGATTTAATTCGAGATTCCATTGCTTAGAATTTTTCTCGAGAACAGACTCCTTTAGACAAATTCGTCGGTTATTTTGTACATTTTATCTGAATTTCCATAGGCAATAGGAACTGTAAAAATACAACTAACTATGGGTAATAATATGATAGTATCTTTTCTATAAAATTTTTGAAACTCTCTACATATATCATTCAATATTTGTATCAGTTTTTTAGTCCTATAGTGGTTACTCATATTTAGGAAACATTTAGGTTATTTTTATGGCCTAGTATGATACCACATTTTGATTTTGGTACTTTACATCTATTTTAGATTCGAGCTCAGCTGATTAAGTCTTATTGAGGGAACTGAAATGTCTGGAGCATTTTAGACTTATTTGTCAATACAGTTAGATTTATTATTTGGCCTAGTAAGGTGCAACTCTTTCATTCGGATATGTACATGTATATTAAATCGAGCTCAGCTGATTGTTAATCATTCTTATTGACAATCAATATCGCCTTGAGCATTTGTTTTGGCCTCATTGTAACTTTGGTATTGTTAATAATAATTATTGCAAAACTATAACTTTGGTATTCTCAATGCAGGGGTGTCATTACACTTAGATACCTGATCTACGAATTTCCCGAGGTCCATATTTGTAAGTTTTGACTGATTGTATACAACGTTGAAATTGATATGTTTAAAACTTTGATATTTATACATATATATCTTTTTTTCAGATCATATTTGCCTGTGACGTTTTGAAAAGAATTTGAGCAAAGCAAGCCCAAAGACACGAATTGAAAATGGAAATGAACATTTCTACTGTCGATACTTTTCCGTCAGAAACAAGGAACACTTTGATACACTTTTCTGCGTGGTTTGCTGGGGTCCATGGCTACGCCAGTCTTGTTGTGTGTTGCTTTGGCATCTGTACAAATATATTTAATATATCTGTCCTGACACGAAAGGATATGTGGACACCAACGAATTTACTTCTTACTTGGCTAGCTGTTTCTGATATTCTAACTATGATACCGTACATACCATTTGCTATTCATTTCTATTGCGAATTCACAATTACAGATAATTCAACTGAAAAGTATTCATACGGCTGGACTGCTTACATGTTAGCTCTAGTTAACCTTGCAGCTACGACACACACGATATCAATATGGCTTGGTGTGTCATTAGCAGTATTCCGTTTTATTCAACTTCGTTCGACGGCAAAAGGTCCAATAGCCAAGAAAAGAAGAATGATTCATGCAAAAGTAATGACCATACTTGTGTTTGTCCTGTCTTCGGCCGTCCTTATTCCAAATTACCTTACCAATAAGATAGTCGAACTCAGACTTCCAAACAATAAAACAGTATATGTTCTTAGTGATCTCAAGTTAGCCACTAATGAAACTGAGCCAATTGTGTTAGCAAACGTATTGTCGTATGCTATTATTGCCAAATTGATACCGTGTGCACTGATGATAACGTTTGGTGGATCTCTACTTTACAGCTTGGGAATCAAAGGCAGGCAGCGACGACGGAGGTTGTCAACTATCAAACTTAATGGTAACAAACGTGGCGCGCGACAATCGAAGACAACGAGGATGTTGCTGGTTGTTATAATTCTTTTTCTCGTCACAGAATTTCCACAAGGTGTATTAATATTCATGAGTTCAACTATTCCTGGATTTTATACAAACATTTATATGCCTTTAGGCGATCTAATGGATTTTCTAGCGCTTGTAAACAATGCCATTAATTTTGTGTTGTACTGTAGTATGAGTAACCAGTTTCGTAGTCGATTTTTAGAAATGTACTTTAACAAGAAAAGGGGATTGAAAAAATTTGAAAAATTAAGTTTGACACAATCTTATCCGTCTATAACAAGAACGGCAATAACAGATCTATCGATAAAGAGAAATTCAGATTGAATCATAAATTGAAATGATAAACAAATAAAGTCCTGGATCTTGTTAGATTTGTAAAGAGGGAAGAGGCATGTGTCACTGTGAATTTACGATCATTGTTCCACTGCCGAACAACGAATGTCGACGCAGTATGGAGCGCAGTGAAGGGCTGTATGAAAACAAGAATCTTAATAACGTATGTGCATAATATATAACTGATGAATTATTACTCACTTCTTGCTTTGTAACTGAAATGTTTTATACAGCACAA
Organism: Atrina japonica; assembly: GCA_030159075.1. NCBI lineage: Eukaryota > Metazoa > Mollusca > Bivalvia > Pterioida > Pinnidae > Atrina > Atrina japonica. The sequence goes on along the minus strand of BROG01001022.1, from coordinate 114,876 downwards.
TTCCTGGTTTATTTATTACTGATATTTCGTCATTTCAAAGTTTGTTATTTGCCTATGAAAGTATTAAGTAATTACTAGCTATGTTCAAGATACAAATTTTGACTCTATTTCTCTGTGGATCATTGTTAATGATATCAGGTATTTTCGCATATCGTAAGGAATATATATGTTTATGGCCAATTTTAGGTACTCTACTCGTTATTTGTGTAATGCTTTTGGGGTTTATGAAATTAACGTTATAATTAAAAAAAAGAGCTGCGTATAACGTGAATTAATATAATATATAAAAAAATCTCATAAACCAAAATCAATAGAATGTCCAGGACATAAATACAAATCCGGTAAAAATGGACAAACACGGACCTCTGGAAACCAAGAGGTGGGATCAGGTGCCATGGAGGAGTAAGCAGTCCCTGTCGACGGTCACACCCGCCGTGAGTCCACAGTCAAGTCCAATGAAATACGTGAAGAGTGTATCCTCGTCACAATTGGTACAGACGTCTCAACAACCGCCAACGAAAAGTCAACTCAACATTTCACTTAGTGCAACAAATAATCGCAAACAAAACTATACAGACCGTCAAATTTGCGGAACGTTGACATTAAATGCGGTTTTCGATTTCCCTTTATATATTACTTTTGAAATGGTTGTGTGAAAGCAAATTAATTCAGTACAGTTAATATTGTATTCAAATACGTTTTAGCGTTAAAATCACCAGTCTTGCCCTAATATCATAATATCACCCTAGAAAAATACATAAGAATAAGAATAATTATTATTTTTATTTTATTATTATTATTATTATTATAATTATTATTATTATTATTATTATTATTTATCATACTTATATTAAAATATAGGAATATCATTTTATTATCATCATATAATTATTATTATTATTATTATTATTATTATTATTATTATTATTATTATTTCGGTCTTAGATGAGAGGGCGAATTTTCAATGAAAGTGAAATTTTGAATCTGAATAATTGAAGCATGGATATACACGCTGTTCACTAGTCTGTTAAGATTTTCGGTGAATTTAAGACAGGGTGAATGTGTTTTCTGTCGGAAAAGGGTGAAAATAAGAATGGGCGAATATTTCCAAGTATAAAGTATTATAATAGAGATGATCAAGGTAATTATTATATATAAAAAAGATTAGTCCATGCTTACGTACGGAGACGATAGCCTTACAAATTATACCTTATAATATTAGTCCATGCTTACATACGGAGACGATAGCTTACAAATTATACCTTATAATATTAAAAATGTTTCTTTTAAATAATTCCCTAAGCATTTGAAAATACATGTTTATTTGCTAAGCATTTGACATTCCAACTGAATTGATTTGTATAGCATGATCAGAATGATTAAAATTGCTGTGATGTATATAAAATGAATTGATCTGGAATAAATATTTTTCTCAACGACTGTGTTTCATTTCTTTTTCTCAGTTTTGATTTGATAAAGTTGAATTACCATTGAAATTGAAAAGGAAACGAATGTAAAGAGGGAACTCCATAGCCGAATAGAAAAGGAAACGAATGTAAAGATGGAACTCCATAGCCGAATAGAAAAAGAAACGAATGTAAAAGGGACTTCCATAGCAGAAGGGTTAGAGCATCGCGCTCTGAAACATGAAGTCTCTCACTTCTGGTCAGTGCAAGTTCGAGCACAGATGGAACTTAAGCTCAGTTTTGTAAGAAACTTTGCCAGTTTACTTGCGAAAGGCTGATGGCCTCTTCCCGGGTACATTTCAAACCAGGTTCTCTCCTCCACCAATAAAAACTGGTCGCCACCATATAACTGAAAAATTATTTAATGTGACCTAAACAAAATTCAAAATTCAAATTCGAAAGTAATTAATGTGATTCACCGCAATAATTTTATCTAACATATTTTATTAATAGAATTGTCCTTTGGATAAATTAAGAAAACAGGAATGATGTGTTTAAGGAGTGGCATCTACGTCAGTAACTTAGTCGGTTAAATTGAACAAAATGTTAAATATTCTGATTTCGGTAATTTGTACAAGACCATAGTATTTGGAAAAGTCATATTTTCAAATCGAATGATGAAAAAATGAATAGATTTGAACTGGTTTACTTATCAATAAACACATATATACATAGATCCAGATTCTGAATGACGTAATTTCCGAACTGGATGCGTTGTGTACTAATTTCACAAAACTGTCATTTCTCTATCATACATTGTATTTGTTAAAAGACAAAAATACATTGAATTCCAAATGTGCGTCAGCGTGGAGGAGCGGAAACGAATCATACCGTCCAAGATACTTTGTCGGTATTCTATATAAATTCTATATAGAACCCACCCAAAAATTTTAAATTGTCGGCGCTTGAGTTATCTATATTGTTTAACAACACGTAATTATGTTTTAATCACAACATAAATTTTACTAAAATTTTTACCATACACACGTAAATCTGTAAAATATCATATTCAAATACCAAAATGACGTAAGATTGTTTAAATTAAAATTGACAAATTACGGTTTCGTTTGTGCAGCTTTATTTCGATCAGAATTCACAGATTACTTACTTACTTACTAAAGCCCTTTACTCTTACTGAGGCATAGGCCTCCAACAAGGTATTTCAAACGAACCTGTTTTCAACTCCCCCTCCTGGGACATAGGCCCTCAACAAGTTGTTTCCATGCGATCCTGTCTAGAGCTACCCAACCTTGGGCATAGGCCCAATGTTCTTGTTGTTGAATTTCTCCCAGCTCAGAATTTTTCACTTGATTTATCACTAAACAATAATGACATTTATTTCCATCTGTGTTGTGGCATTTTGCAAAAGCACTGTATCTTTTTTGGGACTTCTATATTGGGTTTCATTTCTTTCACTTCGAATGTAATGCACTCCTTAAAGGGGCATTAACTTTGTTGACCAAAAAACAATATTTCAATTTTATCTACTATCGTATCGCCTCTCTGGCCATGACTAAGTATATGTAGGGAATTTGTACTCGCTTCGCGTGCGGAGGACCTTTTGTTTCTATGTCCAGTCCAAACAGGTTTGGGACAATAGTAAACTCTGAAAAATGATCAAGGAAGCGTAAGTAAATGAAATCTAAATACACAAATGATTAAAAAACATATAGACCTATTAATGTACCTAACTCTATTGACTAAAAAAAAACTAGAGTGGTCATACAACATAAAACATACTCGCTCTGCTTACAAGGAGTAACCATACAATTCAATGATAAAGGGGTGAAAATATTTAACTGTCCTATGACTATAGATTTTATTTATACTTCAGCTAACAGCCAACCTTAATAAAACTACCCTCTGTATTTTAGATAACTCTAAAGTATGAATTAACTGAATAATAGTAGTATAATCTTACATGAAAATTTCCTGCCGCATTGTGGGCATTTATAAAATTTGACTATTTCCACACCGGAACTAGTTTAACACAGAAATATTTAAAACCCAAACCGTATTACCTACGTATAACCGAAATACCAGAATAAAATGCTAACCATATTCCAACTACAATTTATAATTTCTAATCCAATTATCTTAATGCTAATTACTTTTAATAGAAATGGCTACAATGCAATTTAAGTACTAAAGAAAACTTCAACCGAATTACAATTTTGATGCTAAAAAGTGGGATATTAAAATGAACATTCTTAAGTAATTTCGAAACAAGCTATGCATAAATTACACAAATAATAGGTGATAGCTTAAATTTCTAAACAATAAAAACTTTTTTCATCTTTGCAAAATTAAAACTTTTACAAAAACTTTGAAATAAAATAAAATTAACCTTACCTGAAAATGACAAAGGAAGCGTAAGTAAAAGAATCGTTTTATTGCGGTCTCCGATCAGAATGGCCGAGGTAAGTTCAGTCCTGTGTTCCACCATATTTTAAATTAAAGACCACGCCTTGCATTTCATATAGCTATATACCTAACATCACATCTAAGCTATTCAATTACAAACAGGTTTTGCAGTGCCTGGACATCAACCATCTTCTACACAACACTGTCACATGTTCATGTGCTTCATCTCCTTTCAAATACAATCCTATCGGGCATGTCATCCCCGTCGTTGATGATGTCTGTCGACATTTTGACGTGAACTACGTCTAAACAAAATGTCTAAGTTTTCTTCTCCAATTATGAACAGATTACAAAACATTGGTTGAATTGCAGCATCAAAAAAAAGTTTGTAATATCAGAGTTATATCTTTAAAACATTGAAATGTTGCACAGATATGTACATTTTTGGATAATTAAGTTTTATGCTGGAGCATAATATGAAATAACATCCTCTCATTATCAAAATTTCAAAAACTCGCAAAAAAAATGAACACGACAAAACTTGCCTGACTGTTCAATTACAAATACGGACATTTGCGACTGTCTAATCAACATAGTTTTCTAAGACGAACATATTGAGTAACTACATGTCCCGGCATAGGTTCATCATGTTTTATGGTTTTTCGACTGAATCAAAATTTCCGGGAAACACATGAGTCCTTTCTGCCAATGGTTCCTATGAAGTCATTGATAAGATCTGTGTTCATACCGTATGAACATATTCTAATTCCCAGCGATACTTAAAAAAAACAAATTTAGAATGATTATGGTAAACTTCATTTATATATAAACGTTTAAAAGCTACCTTTTAGCAGACTTCATTCAGAAGCTGCTAAATCAAAAGAAGAAAAAGCTAGCAGTGTCCTTTAATTTGACATTTAAATATATCGACAACGTTTTGTCAATTAATAATGACAATTTTATACATATGTCAATGCGATATATCCCAGCGAACTAAAAAATAAAGCAATAAAGATACGACAGAATCAAGCACACACGCTTCATACTTAGACATTTTACTTACTATGGACACAGACGGGAAATTGGCAACTAAACTATGCGACAAACGCGACTATTTCGGCTTTCCCATCTTAAATTTTCCACATTAATAGCCCACAGTCACCTGCATATGGAGTTTATATTTCACAAATGATTTGATATTTTAGGCCGATTTCGGCATATGAACATTTCATATACAGATGTAAACTACTCACTGGCGCATTATTGACACTGAGATATCGAAAACCGCGTTTGATATCAACGTTTTACGGTCGGTATAATAGTCTTGTTTGCGATTATTCTGTTTCACTGGGTGAAATGTTGAGTTGCCTTTTTGTTTGCGATTGATGAGACGTCTGTACCAATTATCACGAGAATTCGTTCCTTACGTATTTCATTTGGACTTGACTGTGGATTCACGGCGGATGTGACCGGTCGACAGAGGATGCTTACTCCTCCATGGCACATGGTCCCACCTCTTGGTTTCCAGAGGTCTCTGTTTGTCTATTTTTGCCGGATTTGTATCTGTGTCCTGGACATCCTAAAGATTTTTACTTTGGTATCTGAGATGTTGTTATATTTTCTGAGTAATCAATGCATTAGATGACAAAATATATGGTTAATCTAGTTCAGGTGAGACATTTGCAAGTGGACGAAATTCGTTTTTATCGACAGAATCTTTCACTCATATGTTTTCCACCCTCAGTATGAGTATTTTGTCTCGAACAAGCCTGTACAAAATAGACATAGTATGACATGAGTATGTGATAAAATATAACCAAAAGGATAAAATAAGTCAACATCCTAAAATAAATATCTTCCTCTTCTTCAAACAGGAAACGTGAAATTAAGAATGAAAGATAAAAACCCAGAGTATTACACGGATATCCCTTGAGAAGGAATTTCAGAAACTAATTGATGGCTATAAAATCAACGCAAAATCTAGACAACAAGAATTTGTTATTTGTAAGAAAAAATAAACAAATCTACACATCAAAAAAATGAAAAAGTTAATATAATATTGAGGACTGGTCAAAAACATTTTTCTTATTAGAATAAAACTTTTTAAATTAGATAAAGTAAAAATGCAGAAGTATTTATTGATGATCGAAACTCAAGTCCATTAGAACAGGATAAATTAGATGTGTAAATTATCTCAGAAAGAAGAACAATTGCTAATCCCAAACGGGATAGGACAAGGTGTCCTGAATGAGTCAGCGTTCTCTTCTGGTATGTCTGAAGTAAGTTCTGAAATGCAATGAATAGTGTATTAAAGCTTGCTTTAAGAATTACAAATAACATTCTCGCAAGAAAGCCAGTAGAAAGTTTTGTTACAAAAACTACTGTGGAGCTTAATCAAACACTTGTTTTACAGAAATATATTTTTTGTATGGCAATGAAACTACAATGTTTGGGAAAACGTATTGGGTATCTTTGATTAGCGATGAACATAAAGCTGTATGTTTCAGGTTTAAAAAATAAGAGGAATAAAGCCGCCAGAACCAACATAGATATTTTCATTTACGTATTAAATGTTTGTGTGAGACATAAAAGTAAATACTTACATATCTGTCACGTTGTCGTAATATGTTCTGTGATATAATATAAAAATCACAGATACCAAAGTATAAATCCAGGATACAATATAAAAATTGGATAAACATTGGATAAGCACGGATTTTAGGAAATCAAGAGATGGGAACAAGTGCCATGGAGGAGTTGACCGGTCACACCTACTACGAGTCCACAGTCAAATCCAATTAAAGTAAGTAAGGAAAAAATTCTCGTCGCATTTTATTTAGTGAAATACAGTAATTGCTCAGATTTGTTTTTAAGTTATTTTAGAATATTCGTCTGCTTGGTAATCGCAATGGTAATTGTGTCAGAAGAGAATTGAAAATGCAGATGGCCGCGCCCATGAGTATGCTGTATAGTGTATTTACAACGAATTTGCGTTTGAATTCGATATATTATTAATGGGATATACTATAGAAAGTTTGAGTGTGACTTACAAGAAGTGAGACAGCTAATATTCATTCATGACGACTAAAAGAAGCCATTTTATCTGACATTTTTTACCAATTACCATGGAACCATGATGACTGATTGGTACGTAACCTACGTAAGTAGGCCTATTTCACACGACCTGATTTCACATGATGCGGGTGGCGACTTGTTTCTGATAGGAATATCCAGTGAAGGCAAACAAATTGACTAGTTTATCAAGATATGCTTGACAATGTTGCACTAGGCCTTACTTTCTTTTTTCTGTTGTAACTACGAAGCCAGACTGTGGTTTGTGGTTCTGGTCATAACATCATAATATGACCTAGATATATCGCGATATGGGCCTGTAGGCTGTACAATGTGCTACAGATGTAGTCTCGTGTTTCCTATTTTTTTCTTTGATTTTTATTTGTTTTGTGGTAGGCCAAATGTATGGCTTTCACGATTAAATATATAAGAAATAAACATGTCATATTCTATTCTTTATTGATTCGTTCATGTATTCTTACGCCGAAAGGCAAAGCGGTTAATACTCGGGGCACGCGACTGCATTTACAGAATATACAATGTATCGCTTTATATACTTGCAATGAAGGGAATTGCAGTCGGTATGTAAATATTTGAATGTATATGGTAGTGCGTAGAATTGTACATACTATAAAGAACTATGGGTTGTAGTCGACTAAACTTTTTGCAATATCTATCTCCAAAGAATACAATACAAACAACTATTTCAAATCGTATGTTACAATTCATGTTAGACAACAGTTGTTTAATTTTGAACGTTCGCCATTAAGATCATTCTAAATAAGATGTTCTAATAGTTCGTATTCAGATAACTTATAAATGAGTATCTTTTTAAACTACATTACTTTAACCCGAACAAATCCAGTCGTATATTTCGCTTAAATCGATCACTACCTTAACGCCTGAATTGAGTCAGCCGAAGAAATATTCACTGTGCCTGATTGTGACGTCATAATAATTTAAGCCAGAAGTTTGTGACGTTGCATTGAGTACTGTCCAACAGTTTTTTTTCTAATTACTGGTAAAAGAAAGTTGTGATTCATCTTTAAAAAATTACAACTGAAAGCCTATCATTCATTTCTTTCCTCGATTTATCATCAAATTTGAAAGGGAAATCCAAACTCCGCAGAATCGTATGTTGAATGTCTCTGATTGGTCACTTGATTCACAGAGCAGCTGAAGGATTTTTAATACATAACGCGTTAAAGCCCACTGCAGGGACTTTGACCGGAAGAGAGCGTTGCAATCATTAGAGTTAATGTTACTTTGACGTTTTTTTTTCATTATTTTGTTATTGTAAAACAATATCAGGCTACAATCGCTTACAATTGTTATATTGATTCATGTTTTTCTGCAATTTTCTTTGGAAAGATAAAGGAAGGGATCAAGACAACCATCCTTATCCTTTACTGTTAATTGATCTAGATATACATAACATAATTATGCAAATTGATTAGGTGATCACTCAGTTTCATACTGTAAATTGAATTTAGAAAAGTAGTCCTCTTTAAAAAACAGAATTGTGAGAAGGAATGCCTAATGTTAATATATATATTACGCTGCCGATTTGTTTTTCATATAAAAAGTCATTAACCTCTAATCAGCGGCACAGTGGGTAAAACATCTAACTTGAAATCATGAAAGACTATAACCTCTAATCAGCGGCTAAGTGGTTTGTGCATCTAACTTGAAATCATGAAAGCCTATAACCTCTAATCAGCGACCTAGTGGGTAAATCATCTAACTTGAAATCATGAAAGTCTATAACCTCTAATCAGCGGCACAGTGGGTAAAGCATCTAACTTGAAATCATGAAAGTCTATAACCTCTAATCAGCGGCACAGTGGGTAAATCATCTAACTTGAAATCATGAAAGACTATAACCTCTAATCAGCGGCGCAGTGTGTAAAACATCTAACTTGAAATCATGAAAGTCTATAACCTCTAATCAGCGGCGTAGTGTGTAAAACATCTAACTTGAAATCATGAAAGTCTGTAACCTTTAATCAGCGGCGCAGTGGGTAAAACATCTTACTTGAAATCATGAAAGTCTATAACCTCTAATCAGCGGCGCAGTGGGTAAAACATTTAACTTGAAATCATGAAAGACTATAACCTCTAATCAGCGGCGCAGTGTGTAAAACATCTAACTTGAAATCATGAAAGACTATAACCTCTAATCAGCGGCGCAGTGTGTAAAACATCTAACTTGAAATCATGAAAGACTATAACCTCTAATCAGCGACCTAGTGGGTAAATCATCTAACTTGAAATCATGAAAGCCTATAACCTCTAATCAGCGGCTAAGTGGTTTGTGCATCTAACTTGAAATCATGAAAGCCTATAACCTCTTATCAGTATGTGATGGATCCCGGAATGCCCACTGGAACCGAAAAATGATTTTGTGACAATGTTTACTTGCGGAAGGCTGCTGGTCTCTTAAAGGGTACATTGTAACCGGGGTCCCTCCTCCGCCATTACAATTGGCCGTCAACGTATAAGTAAACAACTGATTAGTGTGGAGAAAACACATTTCAAAACAAAACAATTGAAATAATTTTCTAAAGTAAATTACATTATTTACGGTATATCATTTTACCAAAAAGTCTCAGATAAGATATTCAGCCTTAAAATATTTGTCACGAACCGACGTATTGCAATCATTACCGATCCTATACTACTAAACAATTATACCAAATGATAAATCCAGGCTACAATGTACAAATCTGGTGAACATTGGCCCATCTAGAGATGGGAAAATATTATATGCATAACACAAAAGTTATAATGCTGAAGATGATCAGTTTTTGTCAGTTACACTTCATCAGATGAGCTCCAGTTTAAAACAGATTTTCGAAAGGGAAAGTGGTATCATAAAACGCCAAATACGAAATCTAAATGTATACCCAAATCAGTCTACATCCACTGAAAAAAGATGACTATTTTTGACAAATTTAGAATTTAAATGGTGTTATCAGTTGAAATCAATATGAAGAAGTACCAATAGATAATAAAGACTCAAGTCCATTAGAACACGAAGAATTAAATCGTCTCAACATGAATAACAACTGCAAATCCCAAACGGGATAGGACAGTGTTAGGAAAGAGTCAGTGTCCTACCACACCCGTCTCAAATGTTCCATGGAAACCTTTCTAGTTTCTAGTCAAATACGCACGATTGGCAAAAGCGAGACAATGTATATGGTCGAGCTTCTGAATACTATCTAACATTCTTGGGAGGGGGATTCATATTGTTTAACAAAATCCCCATATCGACCATAAAACTTCTTAAACGACGATTTCAAGGGTTCAACAACGTAACTTTGTATAAGTAGTTATTCGGTCAGTCGTTTCGCTCTCAGAATAAAACATTCATACGAAGAGCATAACGTATAAGTTGTGAAATGTAAACGCCATAGGCAGAAGATGGAATATTACTACTTTTTGAAATTGGAAGTTCCTGATATGGAAATTGAAATCGTCTCGTTTGTCATAAAGGGAGGCGTGAAGGTGACCGTCCTTTCTGATCGACAGGAGTAAATCTAGGTAAGAAGCAAATGTGTTGTTCTCTGTCGTCTCACTAATCTCAAGCTCAACAGGATACATCTGGCCGAGGTAATTCTGAAATTCTGAATTATTTATAGCCAGGACGTCGTCGATATGCCTGAAAGTGAAATTGAACCGAGAAGTAAACTGTTTATTAATTTTGGAGAGCATGAATATAGAAAGATGTCAGCCAAGAGAGGTGCACAATTGGTACCTACTTGAATGCCGACAATTTGTTGGAAAACCTTTCGAGCAAAAACCACGAAAATGTTATCTACCAGACATTCCAGCATGCTGATGACATCGTCTTCAGTGTACTTGTTATTAGAATCAGAGTCTTGTTCCCTCCTCCGCCATTACATGGCGGTATAATAGACTTGTTTGCGATTACTCTGTTTTACTAAATGAAATGTTGAGTTGCTTTTCGTTGGCGGTTGTTGAGACGTCTGTACCAATTGTGACGAGGATTCACTCCTCACTTATTCCTCCATGGCACCTGATCCCACCTCTTGGTTTCCAGAGGTCCGTGTTTGTCCATTTTTACCGGATTTGAATCTTTTTATACCTTAACAAAATAAGGTTATAGTTGTTGAACTCCTGTTCCTTCAAATTATAAGGTTCCTCATGACCTAACATAAATATTCTAATCTTTGAAGAAGGATGAGTTAATCGCATTAGGTTTACATTTTGAGCTTCAATTTAAGTCATCTATGAAAAAGAGTGATATTAAAATTTTAGTTGCTAAAAAATAAGTGGAGGAAGACATTTTTGTAACTTATGATTTTCCTGAAGTAAAAGTTGAAGGAGGTTATCATTTAGAAGCAAAAAGATTAGAGTTTAAATTGAAAAAGTTAGAATAAGAACAGAGAGAGCGTGAAAAAGAGAGAGAACAGAGGGAAAGACTCCAATTGAGAAAGTTAGAATAAGAACAGAGAGAGCGTGAAAAAGAGAGAGAACAGAGGGAAAGACTCCAATTGAGAAAGTTAGAATAAGAACAGAGAGAGCGTGAAAAAGAGAGAGAACAGAGGGAAAGACTACTATTGAGAAAGTTAGAATAAGAACAGAGAGAGCGTGAAAAAGAGAGAGAACAGAGGGAAAGACTCCAATTGAGAAAGTTAGAATAAGAACAGAGAGAGCGTGAAAAAGAGAGAGAACAGAGGGAAAGATTCCAATTGAGAAAGTTAGAATAAGAAAAGAGAGAGCGTGAAAAAGAGAGAGAACAGAGGGAAAGACTCCAATTGAGAAAGTTAGAATAAGAACAGAGAGAGCGTGAAAAAGAGAGGGAACAGAGGGAAAGACTCCAATTGAGAAAGTTAGAATAAGAACAGAGAGAGCGTGAAAAAAGAGAGAGAACAGAGGGAAAGACTCCAATTGAGAAAGTTAGAATAAGAACAGAGAGAGCGTGAAAAAGAGAGAGAACAGAGGGAAAGACTCCAATTGAGAAAGTTAGAATAAGAACAGAGAGAGCGTGAAAAAGAGAGAGAACAGAGGGAAAGACTCCAATTGAGAAAGTTAGAATAAGAACAGAGAGAGCGTGAAAAAGAGAGAGAACTGAGGGAAAGACTCCAATTGAGAAAGTTAGAATTAGAATAAGAAGAGCGTGGGAGAGTGAGACAATTTGAGCTAGAGAAATTCAGATTACGCCATTGCCTGTCAAGTTTGAATTTGAAGCTGCGAAAAATATACGTTTAGTGCCGAAATTTCTGGAAAAATCTGTTGATAAGTACTTACCGCATTTTGAAAAGGTCGCGGAGAGTCTTAAGTGGCCGCGCACTGTTTGGTCTACTATGTTACAAAGCGTGTTAATTAGTAAAGCGGCAGACGTTTATTCCGCATTGGGTCTAGGTGATAGTCCAGACTATGACAAGGTGAAGACTGCGATTTTAAAAGCTTACTAACTTACAGAAGCTTACAGACAGAAGTTTAGAAGTTATAAGAAATTTGAAAATCAAACTTATGTTGAATTTGCTAGAGAAAAGAAAGATTTATTTGAACAATGGTTACGGACAAAGAGTGTGAACAAAAATTTTGAAAATTTATGCGAACTCATCCTTGTCAAAGAATTTAAATTATGTGTACACCAAAATTTGAGAACTCATTTAGAAGACAAACATGTTAAAACTGTCAATGAGGCGGTAGTTATGTCGGATACCTATGATCTCACTCACAAAAAGAGGGTTTTTTTAAAAAAATCATCTGGGAATACTATTGCTAAAATTCTCAGTCATCATCATTTTGTCAGTCCAATCCACAGCAAAAAGATCCTGTAGGTGGTCTAACTCCCAGTCTAAAACCTGGACGTGTTGTAGGTCTCAGTGATGTAGGGTCATCCTCTATCTGTGCATACTGTAAAAAATAGGGCACATTTTTAGTGTGTTGGAAACTCACGAGAAAGAATGACCGAAATCCAAATCCAAATGCCTGTGCTGCAATTAAGGGTAGTAGGAAGCCTTCTGTTTTGTCTCAGGTCTGACATTCCTGATGTTCAGGATTGTAGTAAGTTCCAGTTCTCATGATTCTATGGCAGATTATAAGCCCTTTTTGTCTCAGGGATATGTGTCAGTCGGTGCGTCTAGTGAAGCTTTACCTGTTCAGATTTTACGAGATACTGGTGCTGCCCAGACTTTGTTGTTAGAGGGTGTGTTGCCTCTGTCTGAGCAGACTTCTGTTGGTGGATCAGTTTTATTACAGGGTGTAGAGCTAGGCGTCATTGATGTTCCCCTCCATAGAATTTTTATTATGTCTGATTTAATCACTGGTCCAGTGGTTGTAGGTGTGCTACCTACTCTTCCAGTTGAAGGCGTTTCCTTGCTGCTAGGCAACGATTTAGCAGGTGGCAGAAATGTGGCGGATCCGCTTGTTTGTAAAGCGTCTTGATCCATATGTAAACGAAATATAATCTTGAAATTTCGATTTATTTTTCCCGGATTTTCGAGATAATTATCTTATAGTTATTTTTTCGAAATTTCGAGATGATTATGTCGAAATTTCAGTATAGTATATTTTTACACATGACACCTATACGCTTCCGTAGTTTTGTTCTTGGTTTTCTTTATTTTCTTTATATATTATCCAGTTGTGGAAGATGTCCACCAACAATCTTGACCCTTTCATATAATCCAATTATGGTTGATTTCTTCTAACAATCTTTACCCTTTACTGTCCCTTCTAGTATATATCTGAAAAACAGCTGTGAAAGGCAGTTTGGGTCACAAACGGGATGAACTTACGTGATGACCACTTGCACGTAAAACAGTTACTTTCAACGCCCGAAAAGTCCCTTTAAACACAATAAAACATACCATTTTGCATACAAAACCCATTTCATCGCACAAGTTTTGCTTGCACGTCAGTCATTACTAAACACTTGCATGCAAGTTGACTATTTTTATGACGAGTTGCCACATGATGATAATTGCAAAAATTGGTTATCTAATGTTCACAAAATATTATCAGAAATTGGTTTAAGTGATTTATGGTACAACAATGGTATTCTAAATGACAAACTTTAGTTATTATATTAAGAGTAAAGCAACGGCTTATTGATATTCATAAACAAATAATTAAGCAGACTTTAACGCTTCGTCTAAATCTTCTTTAAATAAACATTTAATTAATCAAATGACTTTACAGTAATACCTGTCAAAACCTATTTTAAAAAAAATAAGAATTTTATTAGCAGACTGTCTCTCTCTTCTCATTGTTTAACTGTGGAAACAGACCGTTTTAAGAATATCCCTCTAGAGAGACGGACATGTCCAATGTGCAAAACAGATATTGAGGATGAATTACGTTTTTCTGTTAAATGTCCGGCATATTCAAATTGGAGAATAATATATCTAAAATCTTATTATTATAGAACACCCTCTGTCTTCAAATTAATTATTAACTCTACAAACACAACACAACTTTGTAATCTAGGGAAATATTTGTCACTTGCTTTCAAATGTAGAAATACTTTACACTCATGAAATATCATAGGTATATTTTAGTTTGTATATCTTTGTGTATTATAGGATACATATTCCAGGGGTACATCACTTGATATTTAGATTTATGTGATCTACAGTTTTGTACTTGGTCTTGTTGCAATTGTCGTTTTGATTGATCGCATTGTATAATCTATACGCTGTACACATGTAGGTTTTGATCAATAATCAATACAAATACATCGTAGTCATTATGAACGTCACACAGGGTCCGACCGATACAATACATAGAACTATTTCAAATTGTATTTTACAAATAGGGTTAGACAAAGAAACAGTCATTCAACAAATATTTTAATTTCCATGTGTTAATGGAATGAACGTTCGCCATTAAGATTAATATAAAAAAGATGTTCTAACAGTTCTTATTAAAAGAAACTTTCCAATGGGTATCTTATTAAAACAATGTTACTTTTACGTTTTTCTTTAATCTTGTTATTATAAAAACTTCAGGAACTGGTGTTCTGGGCACCACCGCTTACAATTGTTATTATTGATGTATGTCCAATGGTTTCAACTTCAAATAAACTGCAATTTTCTTTGGAAAGATAGAAGAAACTAAATAAGCATCCTTAACCTTTTACCGTTATTACATATACGTACTACAAACTCCAATTAAGTTCGTAACCTAATTTGGTCGTCATCCAGGTTCATAACGTGATTTGAATTGAAACTAATACTAGTTGTCATTTTATAAATAGAAAGCTGAGAAGTACGGTATCTCATTTTGCCAAAAGGTTATGTCTTAAATAGAATTCAATCTTAAATTACACAAATTGGTATGTAGAAATAGGCAGCCAGTATCGTTTTCTATTTCAGGATATTAAAAAATAACCCCGAGAGGTGAATAAAAGG
This sequence comes from Atrina japonica, assembly GCA_030159075.1. Taxonomy (NCBI): domain Eukaryota; kingdom Metazoa; phylum Mollusca; class Bivalvia; order Pterioida; family Pinnidae; genus Atrina; species Atrina japonica. The sequence continues at coordinate 99,584 of BROG01001022.1, read as the reverse complement.
AATATATAAGTAGGCTACCCGGGGTATATGTGTAGACTCGAGCTATATGTTTTCAGTTTTGTTTTATATAACTGTCATAAATCACATTAAAATATCTATCAGTATACAAATTTAATATCGCAATTAATTTTAACTTCATTAGAAAAATGTTAGGCTTCATGTATCGCGTGTGTAGGTGCATTTACTAACAAAACCAGCGATATCGCTGATAAAACAAACATTTTCTTTTTTTTCTATTTTAAATTAAATATATTGATTATATATTTATTATTCATTCATTTATTATTTTTCCAAGTTTCTTAAACACCAACCGCTTTCACCTTTGAGACAAAACATCGCTTCCCCGAGAAAGAGCCGACACAACTGACAGTAACTTGCTGACGAAAACTTAAAATTCATACAATTTTAAAAAGATGTATCTTAATACTTAGGCAGAAAAATGTATGATGAAAATAAATATTATTTAAATTTATTGATGAAAATAGGTACAGGAAAAAATAAATACTATCAAGAGTGAGTGTTCAGAGAGTCAACACACACAAAATTTACAATGCGTTTTACGTTGATTTAAAGCAGAATTTTGAATAAATTTAGCATGGAAATTGACGCGTTTACTTATGAGGACATCATTAACAACATGCACGGAATTAAGTATCAAAAGATGAAATAATTCTAAATTTTAAACTTTTGGTGTTTTTGTAGGCGGGGGGCATAAGGCATAGTGGATTTGTGAACCAAAATCATCAAGAACAATGGCTGAATAAAATGGAGAAAATATCAATACAACAGATGTATTAAGTCAATATAGAAAAGTTCTGTATGGCGAAAGTGCGGATGTATTCTCGTTAGTGGAATCTATGGTTAATCTTATGACTAGGGTAGAACATAGGCTAAATATTATTGAAAAAACACTGGGAGTCTCGAAGAGCCGAATAGTAACATATCAAAGCTAACTTCCAGAGTTGAAACACCAGAAAAAGATTTGAAAAGCGTAAAAAGTAGATTAAAGGAAAGAAATGAAAGAAAGGATGATAGACGCATAGTGTCGCTCCATGAAGTATAACATTATATTTTCTGGAATAGAAGAGGGACAGTGTGAAAATTGTGAATCCGTCCTTAAACAGTTCATGAAGGATAAGCTCAAATTGGATGAGGATATACCGCTTGCAAATGTTCACAGAATAGGAAAGAAAGTAAAAAGGAAGTTCCAATTCAGATGAAACAATCGACCGCGAGCATTGATAGCTAAATATGTGTTCTTAGGAGACATGTTAAAAGTGAAACAAGCAGCAAAGAACTTAAAGGAAACTCGTTATAGCCTGAATGAACGGAATCGCCTGAAATCGAGGAGACAAGGGAAAAAACTATATCCATTGGCAAAACGAGAAAGATCGAAAGGTCTTAGAGTCAATCTGGCGCGGGATCAGCTATATATAGCTGGTGAACTTATCAACCCCACTACGTACGAGATAAACGAGAATCGAAACACGCCTCGCGCACCACCACGCCTACACAAACGCCAAAAACTGGATCCACCCCTGATAAACACTGTGGCATAGGTATCTGCAGTAGTCCGCGCTAGGAATACGCCAGAGGGATTTTAACAGGTAAATGTACAGACATACCATTTAATTTACCTGTATTAAAAAAAGAACATACATGTAGATAGCAATGTAAAAACGACTGGAATTAATGAGTGTCATTTAAGTTCTAATATTAATAACGTATGCTCTGTTCGATCTGTAAATACTTTTGATCAATGTTAGTTAGTAAATATTTTATGTTTAAATATTTGTGGTATTTTACGTAAAGCACAGTACCCAGATTCCAATGAGTTAATTGAAAAATATGATATTTTATGTGTTTGTGAAAGTAAAACAGATGATACCGATTTTATTGATTTACCTGATTTTGAAACACATATGAAGAAGAGCCGGCCTGGCTCAGTCGGTAGCGCGCTCGACTCTGATCGTGAGGTCGTGAGTTCGAGTCCCGCCGGCGACAGGTTGGTTTCCTGTCTTTCGGATGAGACAGTAAAAACGGGAGGTCCCGTGTCACAGTAGGTGTCGGCACGTTAAAGAACCCTCACTGCTCAATGGCCGTAAGTGCCGAGCATAGGCCAAAATTTGAAGCCCTTCACCGGCATTTGGTGACGTCTCCATATGAGTGAAATATTCTTGAGTGGGACGTTAAACAACAATAAACAAAACAAACAAATAAAACATATGAAGATTTCAGTTTAAGAAGATTAAATCAGGGGGGGGGGGGATAATTCTTGCATACAAATCTTACTTAAGTAAATTCATTAGTAATATAGAAACAGATATAGTAAATATATAAAATGGTTTAAAATAAACAAAAATTCTTTTACGACTAAGGAGGATTTATTGTAAGGTATTGTTTACATCCCACCAGAAAATTCAAAATACTGGAAATAGAAAATGAATACTTAAGTTTTTGTACTAATGATGATTACGTTTGTCTTTTGGGAGAATTTAATGCAAGAGTTGCACAGGATGATGATTTAATAAGACTTGATATATTTGACAATAATGATGAAATTTATGATGAAATTTTTGAAAATCTTATATATCTGAATGTCTTTATAAGTCTGGAATTTCAAACACCAGGACAAATAAGGATAAAAAGATGAACAATTTTGGGAATGAACTTCTACAGTTTTGTAACTATAATGACTTGTTTATCTGTAATGGCAGGATAGTGTCATGTTTTAATTTTTGTATTTAACCCCCCTCAGAGTAAATTAAAAATTTTAATTAATTTATTATCCATTATTTTACTTAATAATCATCAAATATTTTATAAATAAAGTTAAACTTGAATATATTGGTCAAATTAAGAATTTATATTTATACATGTAGTTGAAGAATTTATTTGTAGAAATTCCGAATTGCACGAATACAGTTTCTTGCGAAAGCTAATTCCCCCCAAGCCAAGCAAGGCGGCAAGAAATAACAGCAAGAATCAATCAACCAAAATTTCTACTGGTGGAGAATCAGTAGAAATTTTGGTTGATTGATTCTTGCTGTTATTTCTTGCCGCCTTGCTTGGCTTGGGGGGAATTAGCTTTCGCAAGGAACTGTATTCGTGCAATTGACTCTTGTCTTGGTGCACTGCAGGAAAGAAAAATGAACACTTAAAATATGTTTTTAAGTTGTATTCTGTCGAGGTCTAGCATGGAAGTGTACAATATAATTTTCACAACAATCGTACATAAACAATGACATTTGAACACAATGATTGAATGATAATTCATTATTTGACATTGATATGATTTATTGGACACTTGAAAATCATTGATCTAAAACCTAGACTAATTAATGTTTCGACTATAAACCAAAAGAAATACTATTATGTACCGACTACAGAAATACAAACTACTAAACAAACTAAAACTCACACCTAAATCTAAAACTGATACTTCCGTTAAATGAAGTATCCCTGAACACGAGGGCTGAACTCCTCTCCCTAAAAGATTATAATAATCCATATGAAAACTAGCGACAATAAAAGTGAAATTCAGTAATCTAACTCGAGAGGGCTAATAAATAATCATAAATTACATACTTATAGCTATCAACAGTTTGTAGGGCATTTCTAGCTTTTTCTGAATAGTACGAGCCTGGTTTGTTATTCGCAAATCAGTAAATGAAAACTTCTTATTTTAATCTCCAAAACTAGAGAGTTCCGAATCCAAATTTTCTGGCGGTTTGCTCAAAACAAAATTCTGACTAATTTGTAAATTAATTCTGTGAGTATTTGATACTGATAACATGTAGACCTTTCTAATAGTATGAACCTACTAAACTAATGACGATATATATATAGAAAGACAATGTAACTCTAGAAAAATGAATTTGTATCACACAAACTACCGTAAATAATCAAACTAAACTTGAACGTATTTACATGTACACAAATCACATGCAAAATAAATGAAATAAATCACAGAAAATCATTTGAATATGACTTAGATAATTATGAAGTAAAGAAAAAGGATTTTTTTTGTTTTCTTAAAATCAGTAAATTAAACGAAATTATTAATTAAACATTCTAGACCACATATTTTCTTTTTACACCTAACTATTTCAACCAATATTTCAATTTCAGTTAAAATCAAAAGAATTAAAAATACTGTATGGTAACTTACCTGCAGGAAAGAAAAATGAACACTTAAAATATGTTTTTAAGTTGTATTCTGTCGAGGTCTAGCATGGAAGTGTACAAAACTTTCTTGGCTAGCGCGTTCCTCGACTTCGGATTTCCTGCAGGTGACCAATCAAATTTTAGGAATCTTGTATGTTTCCATGGCAGATAGGATTATCTGACCATGAGTGACCGGCATGTCTACGGAACTTGACAGTCACGATGACCGCGTCCCTTCTATTGTTAAAATACTAAGCCTAACATAGCTATCAGTTATACACTATTGTCCTCCTAATTTCTAACAGGAAATAATCCTTTTTCCATTAGGTAACTAAATAGATCAGAGGTTTTTTTCCTCACTTTCCATAGCAGACTATTTCTCCAAAAGATTAAAAATGTTTACAACCATCTTTACCTTAGGTCTGCAAATAATTGGTACTATTGTTCAAGTAAGTCGTCACCGAAACCTTAGCCACCTGTGTTTACACAAAGATGTAACTTGCTATCTTTAACAAAGAAAAATCTTACGCTTTGTAGACAAAAACAAATTTCGGAATTTCTACAAATAAATTATTCAACTACATGTATAAATATAAATTCTTAATTTGACCAATATATTCAAGTTGTACTTTATGTATAAAATATTTGATGATTATTAAGTAAAATAATGGATAATAAATTAATTAAAATTTTGAATTTACTCTGAGGGGGTAAATACAAAAATTAAAACATGACAACTCCTCCCTACTCTATTTGGCTTTAGACCCTAAAGCCTGAATTAAAGAAAAAGAAAGTAAATTCACTTTCATATTTGAAACACAAAGTCATGATTTGTTACATAACATATATACATTGTACCTTAAGTGAGACATTTTCTCACACACAACCCATTTGACAACAAAGTTTATCTGATTACACTTGTAGTAGTAACAAAACATTGTAATACACAAAAAGAAAGAGCAAGAAAATCACTAAAAATTCAAAACTAATAAAAAGAAATGGCAAACATATTTACAAATAAACTCAAGTGAAACAAAATGTTTGAGTAATTGAAATTATTATGGATCAATATATCATATCACCATTTTGGAAGAACATGTGTACATACAAGTACATTTATAATTACCATATGCCTGGTAAAATGAATATGAGAATCAAACATTCGGTCAGTCCATAATCATGAATTGTCAAGAAATCTTGTCTAACTTTGACTTTGTACTATACTGTTCATATTTGAGCTATAATCAAGATAGTTCATTGGTACACATATGTTATAAATGTTTGAAACCTTGCAAGTCTTGCCAATGGACAGGCTTAACATAATCTTACTAACAGATATAGAAAATGTACCTATTGCAATGCATTTTCTACTCTAATTCTTGAAAATGTGTCAATGGGGTGTACATCCTTTGGTGTCCTATCAACACATAGGCACAAAAAGGTTGAGTTAAAATTTTTCTTAAGACAAAATATTGCCACATTGAAATGTTGAAAGTATCCTTCACAGTAATCGTTTTGGAATTTAATTTGTTGGTGATTTGAAAATTCTGCCAAAGTACAAACATTTTGCTAAATGGAAATGATGAAACAGTAATGTCATTAACTGATGGAATTGTAATTTTCCAGTAAGAGGGGCACAAAGGCAAATTCCTTTAAAACATCGCTAGCACAACTTGATAATCTAGTTCCAGTCCCGCAATACTACAATACTCTTCAACGACGTGGTCAAATCCTTCACGCCCGGCTACGTATGCGATGCAGTAGCTTAAAACAACATCTTTTCCTTTCAAATATAGAAAACTCGATCCTTATTGTTCTTGTGCTTCACGTGCAATAGAATCCAATTCCCATTTCTTACTTGAAATGTACTAAGTACAGTGACATAAGACGCCAAATGCTAACTAATATAGGGATTCCCGTTTCATGTAATGTGTGCTTTTGTTTGGTGACAACTCTTTGTCTACCCAGGAAAAATATACAAATTTTCTCGAATGTTGAAAAATTTATTTTGAACAGTAGAAGGTTCTCATAGATTAAAATTGATGCTTCTCACACTTTTTCTCATATATATATTTCATGTCAGGTTGGCATCTCAGGTTTTTTCTATTTTTTTTTTATTTCCCAAAGTTCACTGATTTCCTCAATTCTGTTGATTTTTTTTTTTTTTTTTTTTTTTTTTTTTTTATTGTTCTATATATAATTTACACCGACTGACTAAGTAAATATTGTACATTTTGTACGGAGAGGAATTTATATAAGCAATATGCTTGTTTTCCAATCCCATGTATTTTGTTTATGAAATGTCAATGATTGAAATTGAAATAAAATATGTTTAAACCAAAGGCAAATGTAAAATAGGAATAAGAACACAATCCCCTCCTGATGTAACCTCAAGATATAAAGTTGTTCCTATTTGCCTTCTCCTGGCACATACTAACAATATAATAATAAGAATAAGTATTATAAGAACTAACATACTCAACAGGACTGAGGCCTGGATCCACCCAAAGTCTGAGAAGAATGTATCTTCTAAGTTAGTTTCTGATTTAATTTGTTTGTCCAGATCTTCAAAAATAAAAGATGGCACACGACTAGATTTAACAGACAAAGTTCTTTGCATAATTAGAAGTGTCATGGCCATTTTCCTTAATTTTATGAATAATAAAATGGAAATGGTAGTTGAAACTACAGTACCTATCATCGTTCCATACAAAAGCAATGATTTTGTATCAAAGTAATCAGAATCTAAGAAAATTTGACCATCTAAAAGTGGTTCTGTTAGTGATTTGAAAGCCATTTCATCTTTCTTTGCAGCATTTGCCAATCTTTTCAGACTAAGATGAGTTTTGCTATCATCAACCAAGATTTGTGAAAATGAATGATTATAAATTCGTAACTGAGGTACAATGAGTTCAACTGGATCTGGAAAAGTTGTGTCCCCTAGCAATGAATTTAATTTTGTTTCATTGAAAAATTCTTGTAAAAGTGCCAAATTAACTGGATACACAACCGAGACATTGGTGTGATTCTTTTGGCAATCTAGTAATTTGGGTGTAAACAACAATGTTTCTGTAGATATTGAACACTGACATGGTAGAGTGAAAATACAAAACATACATCCTTCAGACACTTTTTGATTTTGTGGGCAGTCTATAGAAATGTCCTTGACATTGTATAAAAGTACAGAGTTAGATGTGATTTCAAGCATATTAGATGTCAGAATATTAGGTACAAAGCGAAAATTGCACAGAGTTTTAACCTGATGTTTGTTATTTGAAAACAGAGCCATTATACAATTAGGAACAGTTGTTGGTGTTAATGGCACATTGAAATTGCATGTTAGATAGGACATAGACTTAGTGCATTTTGATAATTGTTTGTCACTTAGAAGAGCAAACTTATCTTGGTGATTGTTGAATGCTACATAATCAGGTATATCCAACACCTGTGAAGCATGGGCAGAAGTGTTGTTAATTGGTACAGGGAGTGAAATCATATTGTATAGAGTAAGCGGGTATTTGTGAGAGGAAATGGGAAACTTCACTGTGATGAACAACCAAGATCCGTGACGAGCGTAGACAAAGTCTGCATTTTTATAATATTGACCTGGAAATTTGTTGATCAGGAAAAATCTGTTGTTGGATTTAGAAAGTTTCTTTTGTATTTGATTTTTGGTACGCTTTAGAATGTATTCTGAGAGAAGAAGTGGTGTTAGCTGTCCCTGAACTAAGTTTTGAACTGCGTTCTGTAAGTCCGAAAGGGTATTCATAAATTTGTTGCTTTTATGCACTTGACTTGTCATTATAGTTGAGATGTTGGTAAAGCATCTTCTAACTGTGTAAAAGTGCTATTAAAAAGTAAGCTAAGTTCTGTTATTTGTGCATAATTGGTTTTTATGCCATCCATAAGATTTGAGGTTCTTTTCTCTTTGGTACAAGAAAATTTAAATATCTAGTGATTGGCTATCAGGATACTTATTTTGTCCCACACCACCTTGATTCTACACATAAATACACTGAAGTTGATATAAATAACATGCTGGAAATGGAACATTGGTAAAAATATAATTGACAAACTTAATGATGATGCTTTTATTTCTATTATTGAAAAACATGATATCATATTTCGTAGTGCATTTTGGACCAATAACATCAATGTAGATGATATTCCATAGATTTTAAAATGATAATCCAAGAGAGGATAAACCATGGTTTAATGATAATTGTAGAAAAACAATTAGACTATAAGAACGCTTAACATAACTTTAATATACATAAATCAATAGAAAATCATATAAATCTGATTGAAATGAAAAGAAATTATAAAACAACTGAGGAAAATTTAAAAGATTATACAAAAGGCATGAAGTTAATATGATGGAATAAATACATAAACATAACCCTAAACACTTTTATAAACATTTTTCAAAGGGAAGTAATCAAATCTCCTCTAGTAATATTTATATGGAACAATTTTTAAATCATTTCAAAAAGTGAAGCGATTCTTTAAATAATATGGGTCTATCCACGAACTAGATACTGATATTAGTTTATGATGAAATATTACGAGCAATTTCTAAAGTTAAGCGTAACAAAAGTTGTACAGAGGATTATATATTGAACGAGTTATTTCTAGATTGTAAAGACACATTGGTGCCACATTTAAACATATTGTTTAACAAAATTTTTTAATTTGGCTATTTTCCAGAAGGTTGGGCTAAAGGGTGTATTGTACCTATCATAAGAAAGGGGATGTTAATGACACAAATAACTACAGAGGGATAACACTTATGAGTTGTATGGGTAAACTGTTCACATCGATACTTAATAGATTATTGGAGTGGGACAGTGAAAACAACATTATTAGTGATGCACAATTTGGTTTTTAAAAGGGCATGTCAACTGTAGACGCTATATTTATGTTACAGTCACTGGTACATTTTTATCTTAACAAAAGCCGTGGTAGATTTTATTGTTGTTTTGTACATTACAAAAAAGGCTTTTGGTCGTATTGACAAATCTTTCGGGGAAATTAATTAAACAAGGTATTACAGGTAATATGCTAAAAATAATCAAATCTTCGTTTGATAATGTCAAATCTTGTATTAAATATAACGGTCAACTTTCTGAATACTTCAAAAATAATACTGGCCTTTTTCAGGGCGAGGTTCTGTCGCGGATCTTATTTTCACTGTATGTTAATGATTGTGAGATTCATTTAATTAAACATAATTGTCCTTAAGTAGAATTAGAAGTAAAATTGTAGAAGTACCAATCGATAATCAAAACTCAAGTCCATTATTACACGACGAATTAGATGTGTAAATGGTCTCAACATGAAGATAAATTGCGAATCCCAAACGGAATAAGACCAGGTGTCCAGAGGGAGTCAGCGTCTTCTGCTGGCATGCCACACCCGTCGCAAAAGTTTCATGGAAACCTTTCTACTCAAATTCTGTGAAAATGTCAAGTTTGGTGATAAGGTCAAGTTCGGTGAAAAGCACGATTGGTAAAAGGGAGTCACTGTCTGTGGCCGTGCTCCAGAATACTATCTAATATATCTGCGAGGGGGAATTCATAATGTTTAACAAGATCCTCGTATCGAATATAAAACTTCTTAAACAACGACTCCAAGCGTTCAACAACGTAACTTGTGTAAGTAGTTTATTGGCTAGTTGTTTTGCTCACAGAATAAAACATTCATAAGAAGAGCATGCCCTGGCATAACTTATAAGTTGTGAAATAAAAATGCAATAGGCAGGAGAAGATGGAATATTACTACTTGAAAATGGGAAGTTCGTGATATGGAAATTGAAATCGTCGCGTTTATCATAACGGGATGTGTGAAGTTGACCGTCCTTTCCGATCGACAGGAGTAAATCTAGGTAAGAAGCAGATGTGTTGCTTTTTGTGTCTCATTGATCTTTAGCTCTACAGGATATATCTGGCCGAGGTAATTCTGAAGCTCTGAATTATTTATGGAAAGAACATCGTCGATATACCTGTAAGTAAAATTGAACCGAGATGCTAACTGTTTGTTTCCTTTGGAGAGCAGATACTGTATAAATTCCGTTTCATGTGAATACAAAAAGATGTCACAAAGAGAGGTGCACAATTGGTACCCATTGGAATGCCGACAATGTGCTGGCAAACGTTTTCCGCAAAATCCACGAAGATGTTGTCTACTAGAAACCCCAGCATCTTGATAATATCGTCTTTAATGTACTTGTTATTGATATCAGAGTGTTCCTTGACAAAATAAGGTTCTTCATGACCTAAAACTAAATATCTCTATCTGCGATTTCCATTTTTTTTTTTTTTGGATACAATAATTTTGTATAATAGATGTTAATCTGTTTTTGAGGTTTTTGACGAGGAATTGTTGTGTAAAGGGTCGAAAAATCAAAAGACTTATATGTTTGAAATTTTGAGATTTTAAGAGTAATTCTATATAAAGACCAAAATTGGTCAGAAATGGTATATCGCATATTTTGAAAGCAGCTGGTCACAATGATAGCCTTGCATGAGAGTAACAAAACCTTACAATTTTTTCCCAGTAAAACGTCCTCGTTACCATAGCAACGGTCATTTATCTATATTGAATATGGTAACTAACCTAATGGAAATAGCCATATTACGTAAATTTCATGAAATGTGATATTTGTCAGTTTTGACAGCAGCTTTTTGTATTAATTATTGATCTTAACATGTTTATATAACAAGGTAGAAAATATCGGGGATCGTAATGCCTCCCGTTTTTAAAAAAGACCTGTTGAAAAGTTGGTTTTTTAGGTTAATATAGGGAAATTCCGTGGAAATTTAAATCAGGCCTCGGTAAAAACGCAGCATAGGAAATCGCTCATTTATCTCTAGTGACTTTAGAACATTAGTAGAAACGAACAGCAAAATATCTCAGTGGGTATTTTTGTTACTAATTAATAATTCCTTGGACAACATCAACGTAATGTGTTATCCGTGCCAAAAGAGAACTCTTAAGAAAAATAGTAAATGAACTCGGTACTAAATGTGGATACAAGAAATCGTGACTTGCAATAAAAATAGATCCATAATGCAAACCAAATCACTCGTAAATACGACCAAATTTTAGGTTTTGGGGGTGTTTACGTCCAAATCTATCTTTACCCGTTTTCTCAAACCGGAATTTGAATGTTTTCCTTTTCCACTCTGTCAATACAGCCGAAATCGTGATCAGTTATGCGCTTAGAAATAACCACGATACGTTTGTAATAAACTAGAGCGTATATCTCACGTTGATTAAGGCGGTCACTAAAAGTAGTAGTTGGAGGCGGAGTCGGATTCGAGAATCGGCGGATTCGAACAAATAATTGTCGATTTCTTCCCCAATATTTATTCAAAGAACACAATATTTGTAGGAATATCTTTTATTGCGGTATTTTTACATCATTCACAACAGTAGAAAAATTATACAAAATTATTTTTGGACTCGTTTTATGTGACATTGTCTTACGTTGGCACACAAAAATTAGTAGTCGGATTCGACGGCGGAGTCGAGGTATTGGATCGATTTAAGTTAATTTGTTATACTTAAACTTTAAGTAAAGTATATATCACAATCGTTTATGATGATATCCTTCTAAATATACCATTAAATGACACTAAAAATTTTCGTTAGCAATCATAATTTGTAATCGCTTAGAAATACTACAGAGTCGAATCGAAAAGGATGCTAATGTCGGATTCCTGATAGCATAGTGTTTTCGGATTCGATTAGCGGCGGATTCGAAATGAATAATCGTTGATTTCTCACCCAATTCTAATTCTATTTAAGTAATCTGTTCAAAGATAATTAAGGACATCATTTTGAATTATTTTCAGTAAAAAGTTACTCAAATTTTGGTTCGTTTTAGATTTCCTAGATTTTGGCTGATGAAAGCGCACTAAAATTAGTAGTCGGATTTCAGTGGCAGAGTTGAGATGTCAGGTCAATTTACACTAATCTGAAGCTTTTTGACTTAAGATAAACTGAATAAATAATATTATCAAATGACAATCAAATAGCATATTTTGTGTAAAAATCAAGATTTACGAGATGCTATAAAATCGGTTCGAAAAGAGACAATGTCGGAGTCCTGATTTGAACGGACGCGGAAATCTGGGGGGTAAGGTATATTTAGGTATATTATATTGCTAAATACAGTATATAATGAAATTACATATATATTTTGATCTCTCGACAGTTGTTATTTACTATATTTGAAAGTTTAGATTTAAATATATTATGAAGATTTGAAAATGATAGGAGAAATTTAGTTGAACTATATACATGTACGTTGTTAAAATAGCCAAACTTTGAGTAACTGTTGCTAAGAAACGAAAAAAATACCCGCTCTGATTTTATAATACATTGTTCTATAAGACTTATTCAAACTTTAGGTCAAAGTATCTTAAAATTTCTATGCTGCATTTTTGGGGGGGTAAAGTCTTGAAAAATCAAAAAATCATAAAATTCTTCTAATTGGATAATTGCAGAAACCCCTATCTTTAAGTTGTTGGCAAAATACCTTCTGTACTGATTATCACTTTGGATTTTATTGTTTTGAATGTCTAATCAAAGGTGATTCAAATAAAATATTTTACATTTATTGGTATATCTTGTATGTTAAATAAAAATAAAATGTTGAAACTATGCAAAAATGCCTTTTTCTATATGGGTAAGAGGACAAATCTTGTGAAAAACAACTCTTTGTTGCCATGGGCAACAATATATATTTTTTTCAATTTTAAAATCAATATTATGTTTAAGTATTCTATAATAAACATATATAGTAAATATGAGCGTATTCTGTGACATACCATTTCTCAGCACTTAAATAATTCTTTGGTCTTTACATAGAATTACTCTTAAATCTTTAGGATCTACATCTGACTGACTTCGCTTCTTGAGCAGGTCGTTGTACAGTATTTCTGAAGACCTTGTTTAATATGTGTAAGAAGTTTGGTGAGCAAAATAGATAAAGGCTTGGTGGAGCACTTAGATGACCCCGCAATGAATCGGTGTTTATGGGGATTTTTGTGCATCTTCGGAATCCAATAAATATATGGCAATTCAAGCACCGTGTCATTTGTGGGTATTCCAAACGAAGCGAGAACGGATTTATAATTATCTAATATTTCAGAGGTAAAATCATCCGAGGTTTTACAGAAAATGATAGATGAATTACATACGTATAACAATGACTGGAAACTCACGTTAAATACAGATAAAACTAAAGTCATGGTTTTTAGAAACGGGGGCATATTAAGAGACAACGAGAAATGGTTATATAATGGAACACAACTGGAGGTGGTTGACCAATTTAATTACCTTGGAATGCTTCTTAATTGTAATGGAAAATTTAACTCCACACAGAAATCTATTTCTGACCGAGGGAGAAAGGCTGATTTTGCTATTTGTAATAAATTCAAACAACACAGTTTTAATATCGTTTATTTGACCGAGCAAAGTTATACATTAAATTTTGGACATTTTAGTTCTTTTATTTAAATTCAGAATTTGACAATTTGGACATTTAGCTTTAATTATCCAGTTCCTGTGATTTGAGTAATGTTATTAATTGTACATGTTATTGTAAACATATTTTTATTAATCCCAATAATTGCAGTATAAGATTAATACTTGTTAATTAGGCTATACCTTAAGTGCCACCTGTCACAGACTAATTCTAATTTTCCGGACAGGTGAGACGTCTCAGTCAGTTAATTGTTCTATAACTTCTAAAGGGTTACCTATCAATTAAGACTATGATTAACACACTTAATGAATTATATCAGTGATATATATTTTGTATATTTTCATGTCTAACAAAGTTAGGTTTTGCGGCCTCTGTACGGAAAACACTGGTGTGATAACGGAAAATCCGGGATCCACCAACCGTCAGTGCGAAAGTATTAAAAGTTATATTGGTCACCTATGTATTATCATCGGCATTATTCTAATAACTACAAAATCAACGTGGTTATACATATACTGCCAGTGTGCTCAATTATGCTTCTGAAATATGGAGTTTTCATAAAGCGCCTGATGTTGAAAAAATACACACGATGTATAAAAAAGGTGTTAGGAGTTAAGAAAAATTCCTGTAACTGTATGGTGTGTTTGGAATTAGGAAGATTACCATTATATGAATTAAGAAAATTGAGAATAATGAAATATTGGTTAAAACTAAAGGGAACACAAAGTTGTATATTAAGGGCATGCTATGAAAATAGAATTAATTTCGGGGATAGCTGGGTGTAAAGCATTAGAGAAGAATTAAACAAATTAGGCCTAGGTTATATATTTCATGACACATTTGATAAAGACATGTGTTCCATTATTGAAAGACGTTATTAGACATAAATAATCAAAACTTAATAGCTTTAGTAAGAAACATAACAAGGGGACAACTATATCAACATTTTGACATTACTTCTAGTATTCAAAATTATTTATGTAAAACCATTGAAATATTATATACATAATAAAAATGTTAAAATGCTCAAAACGATATCGTTTCTGTCAATTAGACTTCATCAGTTGAGCTCCACTTTGAAAAGTATGTGTATTTTCTAAAGATAAAGTGGTATCATACAAGGCCAAATAATATCTCTAAAAGTATAGCCGAAATCTGTCTAAGAGTAACCACTTTAATAAAATGACTATCTTAGCTTTAGACAATTTTCGAATTTATATAGTGTTAACAGTTCCAAATATTACTTTAGTTTAAGATGAACAGCTGGTAACGAAATACCAGGTACTAGGTTTATGTATACCCTCGGGGACTCGAACGGTCCACCAGCAGTGGCAACGACCTAGTGGTTATAATCAATAGCTAGATTCAGAATAGGAAGCCATGATTTAAATGTTGAACGGGTAGATATATAGGCCAAGACAGGATTGATAGGTCATGTAATTTATGTAACGAGAATGACATCGAAGATGAACACCATTTTATACTAAACTATTCATATTAAAATGATTTAAGAATTATGTATATTAAAAGATATTATAGAACATGACCTAGTGCCTATAAACGTATACATTTACTAAGCAGCCGTAATACCAAAGAATTAATTAATCTGGGAAAATGTTTAAATTCTGCCTGCAAAAGACGAAATGATTCATCTAGCTGAATGACGCATTATATTTAATAAGCATCTTTATCTATTGACATTTATAACTTTACAATTATTTCTTATTACTAATCTACTATTGATGTTTTATATGTATGATTATATATATTATATACAAGTGCATGTAGTCATGTACTAGTTATGTGCGTTTACTCGCTCTCTATAATTCTGTAAATGTATATTTATCTGATTATATTGTATATATTGTAAATGCATGTATGTTGATTTCTGGTGTGCCAATTGCCATAAAGTATAAAAATAATCTGAAAATGAGAAAACTGTGTAATTTCATTGAGATAATTGTAAACAAGATTGGTCCTCATTAGGAATATAGATAGAGTTTATTCATTATCATCAAGTACATTGATTCATATCTATTATCATATAAGAATATTATATTTGTATAGTTATGTATGTACAGTACTAATTATCTTTAAATACCGAACACTCTATGTAAATATTGTATATATCTTTTTTTTTTTTTCTCTATACTATCAATTTGGTTTATTTGAGAATAAATAAAATTTTGAATCTTGACATCATGATTACAACCGCTTGTTGTAAATGTGCGCATGTTGTAATTGGGCACGCTCTTCAAAAGACGGCATTTCGGCAAACAAAGCATCAATCCAGCGTCTAATAAATCCAGATATTGTATATATTGGATTTGAAAAAGTAAATTCTTTTGATATCATAACAAAGTAGGTATTGCTTGTGCTAAGATAAATAACATTGAGGCCCGAGGATTCTCACAATATATTTTATTACTCGATGTCAACAGAGGCATATGTCGGCAAGATGAACTCCACCCACTGCCAATCAAAAAAAAAACCCAAAAAAACATTGTGTTAAATTTATAATTTACTGGAGGATTTTTCATCTCACGAAATTTAGTCTCTCAAAAGCTCATTTAAAAATTAAACACTTATGCACATTGTACAATTTTTTTTACTGTGGCAGAGATGTATCACTAAACAAAACAATTAACAAAATCTCCCTACCTATTATTGAGCCTTTCATAGTGCACATAGACTGTATAAACAATGCTTAACACACAAACATGATGAAACAGTGGTGCATAGATTCTCTTATACCTTAATATTAGTTTGGTCAACATTCTATAATGATAATCCCTCATACTTAATGAGAGATCGGCGTCTAGACGATCAGTCGCAATTTTGTTATGTGACGTCACAGCCAACACTGAAGGTTTACAATCAAACTATGGAAGCCTTGAGATACTAAAATGGGATGAACTTTAAATAAAACTTTTTTATCTTAATAATATATTTCTTCATACTTAGACATTTTACTTAATATAAACACAGACGGGAAATTAGCAACTAAGCTATACGATAAACGCGACGATTTCGGCTTTCCCATCGTAAATTTTCCACATTTAAGTAGTAATATCCCTCAGATTCACCTGCATATGGAGTTTATATTTCACAAATGATCCGATATGCCAGGGCGTGCACAACATATGAAAATTTCATATACAGAGGTAAACTACTCACAGGGATATCGAAAACCGCGTTTAATGTCAACGTTCCGCAAATTTTACGGTCGGTATAATAGTCTTGTTTTGCGACTACTCTGTTTCACTAAGTGAAATGTTGAGTTGCCTTTTCGTTGGCGGTTGTTGAGAGACGTCTGTACCAATTGTGACGAGGATACACTCCTCACTTGTTTCATAGGACTTGACTGTGGACTCACGGCGGGTGTGACCGGTCGACAGGGGATGCTTACTCCTATATGTCACCTGATCCCACCTCTTGGTTTCCAGAGGTCCGTGTTTGTCCATTTGTACCGGATTTGTATCTATGTTCTGGACATTCTATTGATTTATATTTTGGTATCTGAAATTTTTATATTTCATACCAATTGAAATAGTTAAATATTTAAACTTATTTCATAAATAAGTAAAAATTTTCTGAATAATAAGTCTGATTAATTAATACAGTAACAGTTCACTTTTTGAGAATTTTTTAAATAAATAAGAATTTACTGGTGTATTTAATAATTGACATAATTTAAATATGGTAAAAAAAGCATATTTGAATTTTTTATGAATTTTAAATACAGATAAATCTTACAATTTAAAAAAGAATCTGAAATAATTTTTTTCAGGTAATGCATGAAAAGAAGGAGAAATTAAAAAAAGGCATATGAATTCAATAAATCATCAAAAGAGTCAATTAGACTTGCAGGGAAATCATATAATTTACCTGAATCAACCCTTCGCAATAAAAAATTCCTCAAGGTTTTTAACAAATGCGGGCAGAAAGTCTTATCTTACCCAGAATGAGGAACAACTTCTAGCTAAACACTGTAAACATTTTGCCTCTATCGGATATGGCTATTCAAAAAGTCAAGTAGTAAACCTTGCCTCAAATATGCTGGAAGCAAAAAATGAGAAAATATTTCCAACAAATGAATAAAAAGGTTTCCAGATATAAGCCTCAAGAATCCGAAGAAAAGAAAACGTTCAAGAGTTCATGCAATTAGTCAGGAAACCATTTCTTCTTATTTTAAAGAATTAGAATCTGTTCTTTCTAAATATAATCTTTAAAATAAACCAGAAAACGTATGGAATATTGATGAATCAGGAATTTCATTAGACCATTTCCCACCAAAAGTTGTTGCTGGAAAAATTTCAAAGCCATTTGTAGCCACTGGTGGTCGAAGTGGCATAACAACTATTATCGCTGCTGGAAGCGCGTTTGGTCAAACCATAACCCCATACATTATATCTTTATATCAGATCTTCTAACCTTGGCAAGGGAAGTAAACTTACCTGTAATTTTCATAATGACATTGTTAATAGAGTAAAAATTCATGCCAATTCTACATGCCATACTTTTGTAAATAATGAAATCAAAATTTTATCTTTAAACGTATGCGGCTTGCTACGCAGGTCTCAATACCCTGAAATTGTTGATATGCTAGATAATTATGATATTGTATGCTTACTTGAAACCAAAACCGATATCTGTGATAGTATTGAATTACCAGGTTTATTTCTATTATGAGAAACAGATTTAAATTTAGATTTAAATTACGTATGGAGGGAATTATACTGGCTTATAAACAGCATCTTGACGATCACATTGTAAACATAGAAACAGAAATTTCGTATGTAAAATGGTTTGAAATAGACAAACACTTATTTATTACAGAAGAAAATATTTTATTTGGTATTGTATATATCCCTCCTGAGTTTTCAATATATTGTATTGATGACCCATACAGAGAGGTCGAAAATGAGTATATTAAGTTTTGTAATAGTCATAAATACATGTATGTTTGTCTTCTCGGTGATTTTAATGCTAGAACTTCTAATGATATGGATTTTTTAACTGAAAATGAAATTGATGATGACGATTTAATTGTTGAAATATTAAATAATAATCATAATGTAGACCTTTTTGATAATTCTCAAATATTGAAAGAATATAAAAATCTCAGATACCAAAGTATAAATCAATAGGATGTCCAGGACATAGATACAAATCCGGTAAAAATGGACAAACACGGACCTCTGGAAACCAAGAGGTGGGATCAGGTGCCATGGAGGAGTAAGCATCCCCTGTCGACCGGTCACACCCCGCCGTGAGTCCACAGTCAAGTCCAATGAAACACGTGAGGAGTGTATCCTCGTCACAATTGGTACAGACGTCTCAACAACCGCCAACGAAAAGGCAACTCAACATTTCACTTAGTGAAACAGAGTAGTCGCAAACAAGACTATTATACCGACCATAAAATTTGCGGAACGTTGACATTAAACGCGGTTTTCGATATCCCTGTGTCAATAATTTGTCAGTGAGTAGTTTACCTCTGTATATGAAATCTTCATATGTTGTGCACGCCCTGGCATATCGGATCATTTGTGAAAAAATAAACTCCATATGCAGGTGACTGAGGGATATTACTACTTAAATGTGGAAAATTTACGATGGGAAAGCCGAAATCGTCGCCGTTTATCGTATAGCTTAGTTGCTAATTTCCCGTCTGTGTTTATATTAAGTAAAATGTCTAAGTATGAAGCGTGTGTACTTGATTCTGTTGTATCTTTAATTTCTAGTTCGCTGGGATATATCGCATTGACATATGTATGAAAATTGTCATTATTAATTGACAAAACGTCGTCGATATATCTAAATGTCAAATTAAAGGACACCGCTAACTTTTTCTTCTTTTGATTCAGCAGTTTCTGAATGAAGTCTGCTTCGTATGAATAAAGGAACAGGACGGCCAATAAAGGAGCACAATTGGTTCCCATAGGAATGCCGACAGTTTGTTGAAAGACGACGTCTCCGAACATTACAAATATATTGTCTATTAGAAATTCCAGCATGTTTTTTATATCAACTTCAGTATACTTATGTGTAGAATCAGAGTGGTATTTGACGAAATAAGTATCCTGATAGCCAATCACTAGATATTTAAATTTTCGGGTACCACCTTTAGTGAAAAAGCAGTTGTCTATGATGCTAAAAAGTCTTTCTTTTTAATTTTTAATGTGGAATAGTAGTGTAAAGAGTTGAGAAATCATAAGTTTTGATACTGTGAATTCGAGAAAAATTGTGTGCCTTCAAATTTTCTAAAAGCTGTTTAGAATTTTTAAGTATCCACATCTGATTTACACCGCTTCTGGAATAAGCAACTGTACAGTATTTTTGAAGTTTCTCCTTGAAAGGATAAATAAAGATAGTAGAAAAAATAATTTTGGAACCAACTTTTATTTTTTGGTAAATTTAATGGATTACTTATTTGTAATAGAAGGGTTGGTAATGACAAAAATATTGGTAATTTTACATGTAAAAATACAAGTGTAGTAGACTATGTTATATGTTCATCAAATTTCTTTAAATATGTTGATAATTTTGAAGTTTTAGAATTTGATCATTTATATTCTGATTTTCATTGTCCACTATCATTGTCTTGAAGATGTCATATACCAGAATCTGTTCAAAATGTTAGGAATAGTTATGTAAGTAGTAAAATTGAAGAAGTACCAATTAATAATAAAAAACTCAAGTCCATTATAACACGACGAATAACATGTGCAAATGGTCTCAACATGACAAACAATTACGAATCCCAAACGGGATAAGACCAGGTGTCCGAAAGGAGTCAGCGTCTTCTGCTGGCATGCCACACCCGTCGTGAATTTGACCGTCTCTTCCAATCGACAGGAGTAAGTCTAGGTAATAAGCAGATGTGTTGGTCTCTGTCGTCTCATTGATCTCTAGCTCTACAGGATATATCTGGCCGAGGTAATTCTGAAATTCTGAATTATTTATGGAAAGAACATCGTCGATATACCTGTAAGTAAAACAGAACCGAGATGCTAACTGTTTGTTTCCTTTGGTGAGCAGAGACTGTATAACTTCCGCTTCATATGAATACAAAAATATGTCAGCCAAGAGAGGTGCACAATTGGTACCCATTGGAATGCCGACAATCTGTTGGAAAACTTTCCCCGCAAAAACCACGAAGATGTTGTCTACTAGAAACCCCAGCATCTTGATAATATCGTTTTCAGTGTACTTGTTATTGGAATCAGGGTGTTCCTTGACAAAATAAGGTTCTTCATGATCTAACACCAAATATTTATATCTCTGTTTTCCATTTTTGTATACAAAAGAGTTTTGTATGATAGATTTTAATCTGTTTTTTAGTTTTTGATGAGGGAGTGCTGTGTAAAGGTTCGAAAAATCAAAAGACTTGATGCTTGTAATATGTTTGAAATTGGGATATTTTAAATGTTCCAACAATTCCTTTGAATTATTTAGGATCCACATCTGATTGTCTCCGCTTCTTGAGTAGGCCGTTATACAGTGCCTCTGAAGACCTTGTTTAATATGTGTTAGAAGTTTGGTAAGTAAAATAGACAAAGGCTTTGTGGAACACTTTGTTTTACCATATAAGCTGTGTTTATAGGGATTTTTGTGCATAAATACATGTATATGGCAATTCAAACTCCGTGTCACTTGTGGGTATTCCAAACGAAGCAAGAACGGATTTATGATTGTCTAATATTTCAGAGGTAGAGAAATCGGTTAGAGAGTATGCAGGATTTCCTGAAAGTGTGTTTAGTCCAGCTTCCTCTTGTAGGATGCTGAAGTAGTATCGCCTGCAAACAAATGTGAAGTTGTTAGATGCTTTGTCAGCAGTAACGATGATAAAATTGTCATGGAGACGGGAAAGTTCTCTGACAACATCAGGGTCACGAAAAATTGAATTGTATTTTAAGGGTAAGGGTATACATAAACCTAGTACCTGGTATTTCGGTACCAGTTGTTCATCTTATACTAAAGGAATATTTGGCACTGTTAACACCATTTAAATTCGAAAATTTTCTAAAGCTAAGATAGTCATTTTTTTACAGTGGTTACTCTTAGACGGATTTAGGCTATACTTTTAGATATATTATTTGGCCTTGTATGACACCACTTCATCTTTAGAAATAAACACATACTTTTCAAATTGGAGCTCAACTGATGAAGTCTAATTGACAGAAACGATATCGTCTTGAGCATTATATCTTTGGTATTATGTTTATAATATTTATAACCACTAGGTCGTTGCCACTGCTGGTGGACCGTTTGAGTCCCCGAGGAATATTTGGCACTGTTAACACCATTTAAATTCGAAAATTTTCTAAAGCTAAGATAGTCATTTTTTTTACAGTGGTTACTCTTAGACGGATTTAGGCTATACTTTTAGATATATTATTTGGCCTTGTATGACACCACTTCATCTTTAGAAATAAACACCTACTTTTCAAATTGGAGCTCAACTGATGAAGTCTAATTGACAGAAACGATATCGTCTTGAGCATTATAACTTTGGTATTATGTTTATAATATTTTGTGTTGACACAATGTTTAAGTCGTCGAATTTTTCGTTTAAGAACATTACTGATCGACTTACTCCACTCCGAAAGAGTATCAGGTTCGACATCTTTCTTAGCCCAGCGTATGGCGTACTCTTCACATGCGTCCATAATAGTTTCAAAGTTTTGGCGCCATGTAAACGATACAGGTTCCCTATATTTTGGGCCTTTGAATAAAAGATCTCTCAGTTTTCTGTTGCGCACAATGTTGAGATCACCTGTCACGACATGACCACATGGAGAGTACATTAATTCAGATGTAGTACAGGTACAAGGCGGAATGTTCTGGGAAAGGCTGGGTAAATTGAGTTGCTACAGATTTGCCTTGTAATTAAAGATTTTAGAGGCAAGTAAACGCGTATAGCTATAGGAAATACATAGTGAATCTTTGTATTGGAAGTATGGCGGGATCCTACTTTGGACGGATTTTTGGTTCAAAACATTGCTTATATTCAAAGCGTCAATGCCCTTATTAGCAAATTTGACCTTGAGGAACGGGCGATTACTCGTTTCTTTATGTTCGTTAGTCCTGACAGCTTTGAATAATCTGTTGTATGAAATGTCCAAAATGATACCATGAAGTCGATACTCTGGAGAACCAGCATCGGTAAAACATACTGTCATCGTAGATTTGTACAAGTCATGTAATTTTTTCAACGGGGGTAAGTACAGTTTTGTACGAATATGATGCAGACCTAATTGACGATTGACATATGGTAGAGGACCATCGAATGAGACATTATGAATTTCGGGCTTGTTATATTTCCTTGAGCCATGACTGCGATGTCTCCTACTGGTTCGGTCAATTCGGTTTAAAACATTTACCGATTGGCATCCAGGACTGTTAAGATTCCCTACGCTATCGACATGGTCGTTGCATCCATATGGTGCAGCAGTTCCCAGCTGTCGAATCCAGTGTTCTTCCCGTTTTCGTCGAAAAGCGGTGCTTAAGTTGGGGTTGTTTGTGGGATGATATATCTTTTCTAAAATACGGACTCTCAGGGAAAGGATAGAATGATCAGGCAGATTAAAATGTCTGTATAGTAACTGGTTACCGCCATGATTAATCTGGAATCGATGTCCGGACATTCTACTACTCAACTTTCCCTTGGTTTCACCCACATATAATATCCCACAAAGAGAACATTCAATAGCGTATACTAAGTTAATAGACTTCTCGAAGCTGTGTGTTGAAAATTAACGTTTTGTTAGGTTGGCTGTAAATGAATTATCAGTGATGAGTATATGACAAGTTTTGCAATTTAACAAGACAAATGCAGATTATGTTGTGAAATAACAAACCTTTATTTGTCTGTTTAAAAGATAATTATCGACACCTTCGTTATGGAAAATCCGTGTAGGCCTCTAAATACAATATTAATAGGTCCATATGTTGTTATGTAGGTCAATTCAGACTTCAGTATTTACCAGTTGATCATATATTTTATAATGCAAACACAATAGGTCTAACTATATAATGTAGAGTATCCCGTCAATTTACTGAGAAACTTATGAACACTACTATGCTCGGCATTGACATAACAGGTTGTGAAAAACAAGATGGACCTGGGAAGTATCCTTGCAATTATAGGATTTGAGGTGAAATGAGAGCCGATTTCACACGATGCGAGTGACGAATTGTTTCTGACAGGAATATATGGTGACGGCAAAGCAAGCTGATTATCAGAGATGCTTGACAAAATTGCACCAGACCTAACTCTCTTTTTTATTGTTCAACTTACAAGCAACGCAACTACGAAGCGAAATTTCATTTCTGTGGCCTGTGTTTCTTTTCATAACATGGCCTAGATCTATATGGGCATATACTTTGTGTTACAGATGCAGGCCTAGTATTGTGTTTTCGATTTTTTCTATGATGTTTCTTGTTTTGTGGTATTGAATGACTTTTAAGATTAAATTAAATATACGAATTGAATGTGTGTTATTTTATTCTTTATTGATTCATTCATATGTTCAGAGACGACTTGTCCGACAAAAATATGGTCATAGAAAGGATTTCTAAAATGTTCATGTATTCCTACGCCAAAAAGTAAAGCGGTTAAACACTTGGGTCACGCGACGAACCGACTTGTGTAATTGAAAAATGAATACAGTCATTCTATATACTTGCAATGAAGGAAATAACAGTCGGTATGTAAATATTTGTTATTGTTTCTGTTTTGCATGATGTTTGATGTATTCAATCAATGTTTTGAATCAATTCAAATTGTTTATTTAAAGCGAACGCTTCACCAAATTTGCTCACAATTACAACAAACCATCGTACTTGTATTGAATACGCATAAAATACTACTATACAGTAGGACTGACTTCCAGATTCCTGTATAAGATTTTGTTTTCTAAGTACATTTGTAGTTTGGATTCACCTATCATTACCAAAATATAAATTTATCCTTGGTCAAATTGATCAATATATCAATCAAAATCACTTCTCTGTTGTTTCTTATCAGTTCTGACACAATGGCCATATATAGGTACTTGGCTAATCCGTTTTATTTGCGTCCGGATGTAGGATTATAAAACAGGTAGAACAAGCACTTGTCTCTGTTACACGTGAATATCTTGATTTGTTCATTATCGATACATAGCCATCTTCCTGTTCAAATGGTACATGTATATATAGGGGGGGGGGCATACAAAATCAAAGTACTGAAAGTGCTGATACGAATTGATATCAATCGTAAGTTTTAATGAGGTATAATACACTCAGTATATTGAATACTATTTAATTCGGTAAATTAAGGTTTTACAAAAAAAATAACTAAAAATCGGGTCAGACATTTGGCCTAACGTGAGTACTTATGGTTTATCTATTATGCAACAAACTACATAGATCAGCGATATGATTATAAAATAATCATACAGGACAGTATTATACCCTTACGCTATCCTTCCTATCGGTAGTCTTAAATCTCTAGGTCAATACGTGTGCATGTAAAACGTTTACCCAACTTCAAAGACTACCGCGCGTGAATGAGGAATGTCGCAACTTCTATGTCCAACTTCAAAGACAGATCTTGCCAGTACACATTAAGGGAAACTTGACCAAAACTCATTTGCATATTAATCGTGCGCAAGAATTGTTAACAGTCCAGTCTATCACTTTTAATTTCAATTCCATCACAAGAGTATAATGGTATAAATAATTGAAAAGAAACATTCTAAAACAAATTTACAATATCTCAAAATTCATAAAGGACGCCGAACTGACATTTAATAGCATATATTTCAACAAGTTTTTAGACCTATATTTTTCAGCGAATTGTTACTATATTTTTGTCATTTTAAAAAGCAAAAATAAACGAATAAAAGTGTGATTTGGAAATTTCAATCTTGAAGTTGAGTTTATGTTGCTGAAATGCACATACATGTGTAATGTTGCGTCAATACAATGTGTTGTTAACCCCATAATGCAAAATGTGCTTTGACTTGTTCCCAGTAAACAACTTAGCATAACATAACTGCGTTGATGTTCCATTAACTCGTAAAAAGGAAAAGGAATTGTTCTACATCTGGACATGTATCTTGTACATAAATTGTTTCTAAACCCCAAAGTACATTGAAGTTGTGTTCATAAACATTAATACTTTTTTAACTATTACATTCACTCAAAAGAAATGTTTTTGGATACTCTCTCTCTCTCTCTCTCAGGTCTCCCCTCTCCCTCTCCTCCTCTCCTCCTCTCCTCTCGCTCTCTCTCTATCGTCTCTTCCGCATCCCCTTCTCCTCTCCGCCACTCCCTCTTCCCCCTCTCTCTCTCTCTCTCTCTCTCTCTCTCTCCACTTCTCTCTCTCACTCCTACACCTCTCTCACCTCTCTCTCGTCCTCATCTCGTCCTGCTCTCTCTCTCTCTCTCTCTCTCAACAGTAATATTTGTGGTAGGCGTTACCAGTCGACTGATAATTATGTGAAATATGTTTTTTAAAACCAATATTTATTGCTGGTTTTAAGAATGGACTTGTTTAACCGAGTAAACAAGTAAACAATTCCCGTATTTCCATGTTGAGAAATTTTAATATATTGACATTGATTTAATAGAAATATTTTTGTTTCGCACTGTAGAAATGAGATGGAATGAAAAAAAGTTTTTAATTTAATTCCCTCGATGTTTTAAATACGCGTCGCGAATCCGTACATAAATATTGGAAACGTTTTTTACACAGATAAGACAAAAATTATCACTTTATTGTCACTCCAGTATAATTAAAGTGCATATGATCACCCTAAAAACATATTTTTATTTATTGAATAATCCGATTGTATACATATTTTTTAATCAAGTAGGTATTTTAAAATCTAGCATTTTGTAGTTATTGTCAATTTAATATTTAGTTCAGATTAAAACTTGATTCAATCAAGCAGCGATATATAAATATCGCTGATTCAAGACACTTGTCTCTCATGTCCATATTGTTTACTTGTTTACAGTAAATGTACCATCACATCACCATACAATATGATGGTCACATACTGATAACAATATTCTTGACTCGGGTGTGAAAGGATTTACTACGCCGTCTCGTCGTGATGATAGGGCTCAGGTAAATCAGGTCACTTTCAGGCGCGATAACTCGTACCGACAACCATGGGAACAAATTGTTGGGTATGAACGAAATGGCATAAATCAGCCACCGTACTTAAAACTGTTTGCGGGTTCAAATCGTCCGAATATAAACTAATAAAGGTGGGTATTTTCGTGTTAAGATATAACAGCTTTATTCGTTTATAAACAGCTTAAAGTGTTTAATTCAAATACATTTTTGTTTGCTTGGTTTTATTTTTTTGTACGGAAGCGTATTGCTGTTATGCGTAAAAAATATTATCTCTAAAAATGAAGCTGTTATATTGTACTTTTGAGTTGTTATCCCGATATTTCGAGATAATTAATTCAAAGTTTCAAGATAATTTTCTCCGGGGACGTAGATCTACGTCCCTGTTATTTCGTAGTTTCGGGATAATATTTTCAACACGTGGCATCAATACGCTACGTTTTTGCTATTTGGTTTGTCTTTTTTGTTTGTTTGTTTTGTTTTGTTTCTTGGTTTTTTCAGTTTGTTTCCTTTAATCCAGCTGTAGTTGATTTCCACCAACGAGACAGCTGTGATGCTACCAGAACGCATGTTGTAGGATGACATTATACATTTATTGCCCATTTGGGAAGTCCGATCCAGGGCGACATGATTTTTATATCTCGATTCTTTTACCGAAAGCTGATAAAATGCCAGTGCCTGGGAAAATGCATGATTCCTATACTAGCTATGATAGTAAAGAGTGACTTCTAGAAGACAGACAGATAGATGGATGGGTAGACAGAACAGGGGCGGATCAAAGATTTTTTGAAAGGGGGGGTTGAGAATTTTCATCATTACGAAAATATCAACGCAACAATTAATTTAATTTTTAAAGGGGTGCAACCCCCCTTGAATCCGCCAGTTGAAAGTGGCGTTAAACAAAAACAAACAAACAAAACAGCAGACATGAAATTGAGAAATACATGACGTGATCGACTTGGTTTTCAAAGATTTATACAGTAACAAGAGCGATAACTCCTACTCAATATAGTGGGATAGACATAAGACCAAAACCAATAATATTCAAGGGCGAAGGATAGGGGGCAGAGGGGATACGTCCCCCTACTTTTGAAACTGGGGGCACAAGTATGTTTGTGCCCCCATCTCCACTTATTGACGTAATATCTTTTATCACACAATTTTTTTAAATACTTAATATTTTCAAAGTAGTAGATATAATTCTTGAATAATGTTATTCCGGAATCCGTACTTATTGTTATATTTTCCCCGTCTCGTTACGCTCGGTCAAAACAAGTACATTATATATATTCTTCCTTCCCTGTTGTCCATCATTTTGGTAAAGAAATTTTCGTTTTCTTCTCCTCAGCTTGTATGAATATCAAAATTTATTTGTAAACTTGGCAAATTTTGTATTGTATCAAAATGTAAGTTATTTACACATTACATGTATGTAGGCGTAGGTACAAGGGCGGCCAGGCGGTGCCCCTTCCCACACTTTCTCACATACATTTTTTATACATTATCAATACGTCTGGAATCCAGAAAAAGGCTTCCCAGAATATTTAAAAATCAAAAATTTTGTGGACTCCCTCATCATGCTCATGCATTTGTGTTTACTGATCCTCAATTTATTTTTGATAAATTGTAAATCCGCATGTTAATTTAATGCAATATTTGAATAAAAACCGAGTCGCAATGTGATAATTAACTCTCTGGACTTTGATAACTGAACCTTTCTGAGAAGCATACCCTGGACCACGGGGAAATTGTGATTTATGTGTCTGGAAGCTAAAGGATACCCCATCGGGCTTATGAATTAATCCATCAACGATATTTATAACGATAAAGAGGTCATAATTCAATGTATGGAGAATACTAGGCCAAAATTCTGTCCCGATTTTAGTAACGTTTTTGCTGATCCAACCTTCTGTTGAGAAGGTTAATCAAAGTGGTTTATTAGCGGACTGCTATGCGGAAAAAAGGGATTCCAAATTAAAAAATTGTATATCTGAAAGATGCGTAAAACCCTATCCCTAATGAAATATTGCCACACAATTAATCCAACACTTAAAATAGGGGGAGTGTCGCCTAAAGTTGATAAAATAGGCGTAAAACCTTTCATTTTTCGACGAAATGTCGAAAAATTAAAGACAAAATTCCAAACATTTTCGCGCCTCGTTCCGCCCCCACCCCCAGTATTCTGGAGTCAGTTACGCCACTGTTATATCTAGAAGTCAATGACGTTTGGGGTGTTTAAACGTGAACACTTAGTGTTACACTGGTCCACGTGTGCAGATGAAATCATAAAAAAACAAATATTAAAAACAATTTCTTTTAAGCAACTCGAAATTAAAAAAATAACAATGATAATTTAGGGTAGAAAAATATTCTAACTCTACCCAAACAAAATTATTGCAAAATAATATTTAAGGCACTTTTCTGTCCTATGAAGATTTTTTTTTATCAAATTTGATGTCACCGTATGAATAAGTAGTAGTTACCGTATTAGTTTCTGTTGCTTATCGCCAAATACCCTATAGAGAGGGGAAAGGTCTCTATATAGGGTATTTGGTGATAACCAATAGAAACTAATACGGCAAGTGACATGTACCATGGTCTTTAGCGCGCTCTAAGCACGTTGGATTGCGCGGGTCAGTCTGAATTAGGATGGCGAACAATTTTCATTTTCCTGTGCTCGACCACACCTCCTCTGTGGTGTGGACGAGCAAAGGAAAATGAAAATTGATCAAGTAGAACGTGGAATTGATCAACGAGGACATTTCGCAAGATTCAAATTTTAAGAAATTCCCCTGCTATCCCCTTGGACACGTACCATCCCCTTCTTTGCTTTTGATCTTGTTTCATTTTGAAAAATATATATTTAGAGACACACATGTTATTTAGATCTATTTTACTTTTAATTAAATAAATGTTTATAATGTATTTGATCTATTACCATTATTTCAAGAAAAAAATACGTTTGTCGATGTAGGTGGACTCGCTCAACGTCATGTCGATGCAAAGGAAATTATTCATCATTTTCAAAATTCAAAATTGTATATGTATCAGGAATATTTGGGTATAGTTAGTAATTGTGGTGATAACTCTGCTTTTTATCGCCGACCGCTAGAAAATGGACCCAATAATCAGATACGCTTTAATCAACAAACTATTGGTGTTAATAAACTTTCATCTATTATGAAAACTATGTTCGCGGATGCTGGGATTCCTGGATATTATACAAATCATTCAGGGAAACGAACATCATATATATATAATATGCAGAGAACAGGGCACCGCTCTGTTGAAAGTGTCAGGAAATGCAAACGTCTGTCATCGAAAATGTTAAAGGATATCTCCAATTTATTAGAATCGAAAATAAATAAAATAGAGTCAGAAGCGTGAGTACCTAAAAAGAAATTGAAAAATGAATTCCAGGATACTGAAAATGAAGGAGATCCCAATAGACTTTCAAGTACTAATTGTTTTAACAAATGTAATATTTATTTTCAGCAGTAAATTTAATTTTCGGATAGCAAATTTTACCGTCAGTGAAACTTCTTTTTGCTGTTTGTAACAAGTAATGCTAGTGATTTCAAGTAAATGGAAATCTTACGCAGGAAAATATTGTGATTTTTACTTTCAGTATGTGTTGCATTTTACATCAGTATAAACTTTATTTTGTTCATTAAAATTTTGTTTGATATGTGGCTTTTACTTCTTTTGTAAATCTCCGCCTATCGGTGATGGTCATATGACCAGCGATATCGCTGATATGACGTAATACTTGCAATGCTCCGCCCATTGGTTATGGTGTAGACACCGTGACTATGGTACGTGACATGATATAGTGTGTTCGCCACACATCGGTCTTCGGTCGAATGTATTTGTTCAATGTTTCAAACAAACTGAATTGAAAACGAAACTCACTGTTGATCAGATTTTGATTTTTATTCCGATATTAAATTCATTTTGTTTGAGTCATTATCTTTTGTAAGAAATATTTTTACGTGAACTCAACAGACAAATTGTAGATTGTTTAAAAGATATTATATACATAACATTGGCGTCGGAAGCAAATTGAAAGTGGGGGGCTAAACCAACTTAAAACACACACACAAGCCAGAAACGTCTGGGGGCTAAGCCCCAATTTTCAACACTTATGTCTATCTTTGCAAACAAAGTGGGGGCTAAGCCCCTCCCCCCTAGCCCCCACCCCCACCCCCGGTTCCGGCGCCTATGCATAATCTAATTACATATAGGGCGTAGTTGACCAAAAAAAAGATGTCTCGACTTTTTTCTTGTTCTTGATAACAATGGCAGATACAAGAGCTACACACTAACAGGCATAAAAATCTAAAAATTTTATATATTTGGTGAAATTAAGCGCAATGATGCATATTTTTGGCCCTTTTTGTGTGATACTGCGGTACACACAGAAATTATATATTAAATTGTTCTAGATAGATTGAGACCTCAACATCAGACCGCGGGCTTCGGCCAAAGGCTTGATATTATTCGAGTGATGAGCCGGAAGTCAACTTTTATTTGATTACTTTGGGGTCATTTGTAAAACCTGTGTATCTGACCAGCGATATATAAAGCTTTATATATCGCTGATCTGACGGAATAGGAGACATCATTATTTTTCACCATTTACAAATTTCCTGTAAAAATGAATTAATAGGCTACGTTGAATATCGTGCCGAAATGTTGAGTACTCAAACAATTTTAGAACATTTTCTGAAGTCTTTCGTCCAGTGAGCAATACTTTTCACCATTGTTTTTATTGCTCGATTCGCAACCGGAGGATCGAGGGTTCGAGCTTCAGGGAGGCGCCTGGCTTTTCCTGTCCTTCGGATGAGACCATACAAATCGAGGTCCCGTGTCACAGTAGATGTCGGCACGTTATGGAACCCTCACTGCTCAATGCCATTAGGTGCCGAGCATAGGCCAAAATCTTAAGCCCTTCACCGGCATTTGGTGACGTCTGCATATGATATATATATATATATATATATATATATATATAATGTATTTATTTATCTATTTATTTATTCTAAGTCGATGTAGATTTGTTAAACCAATTAATTACCAGTTTTATAAGTTTACAAGAAAGATAAAATGTTGACCTCTCTGCCTGATAGTTTATTAACGAACACTTTTACTATTCACAACTATAAATTATATATTTCCACCCGTTTACTTTTACTATTCACAACTATAAATTATATATTTCCACCCGTTTACTTTTACTATTCACAACTATAAATTATATATTTCCACCCGTTTACTTTTACTATTCACAACTATAAATTATATATTTCCACCCGTTTACTTTTACTGTTCACAACTATAAAATATATATTTCTGCCCGTTTACCTTTACTATTCACAACTATAAAATATATATTTCCACCCGTTTACTTTTACTGTTCACAACTATAAAATATATATTTCCATCTGTTTACAATCAAAGATATTGTCCTATGACATGTGTAAGTAGTGATGATGCATATAGTAATTTCTTACAAAAAATACACATATGTCTTACATGTAGGGCAGTATACCTTTATATCTACCTGAATTTTGTGCGGTGTAGACTAAGTACAACGACTTCGTCAATCCTAACATACACGCATCTAGTTAGCAATATAAACTGGTGCCCCCCGGACACTCCTAAGCTGACGTGTTGCATCAAATTATAGATGACGGGTACGTAATATTTGTCAACACGGAAGTAACCAGAAATAAACTTCCAGAACCATCTCATACATAGAGAGAAATTTCTGTATTACACGTACATCTTACTATAGATATTTCGGGCCGAGGATTTTCTGTGACCACAAAAAAACAGTTATAAATGTTCGACGTAAAATATATAAAGAAATTTAGAACTACAGTTGTTTAAAAAAAATCTGGGATATTTTTAGAAGGATAATTTTTATAGACCATGAAATTATTCAAAGTCAGATTAAGAAGAGTTCGCCAACTTCGACGGATAAATCCGAAATATGAGCTGTGTATGAATCCGAACACATCCGACGAAGAGGAAGGCCACGAGGAAAAGAAAATTATAATAGGAGACGATGGGGAGAGGTATGAAGAATACGAGGAAGAAATTGAAGAGGAATATGAAGAGGAATGTGAGACAGAAGACGAGGACGTGGAGGAAGAGGAATTTCAGGTCGATGATTCGTTAATTAAAACCGCTGAACAGGTGGAAGAAGAGGAGAATGAAAGAAAAAAGAAAGAATTTGAAGATCGTCGTAAAGAAGAAATTGAAAAAAGACGTAAATACATGGAAACAAGAAAACAAATATCTAATAAAAAGAAAACAGGCAAAAAATCATTTTTGCAATGGAAAACAAAAATCAAGGTATTTTACTATCCATCTGTTTTATTTGATTTATTTGTGTTTGTTTTCAGAAAAAATCTTACATTTTTACTACCTAGATTGATATACATTGACAAAAAAGAGATATACACAGGATTATAAACTCTTAAATTCCTATAAAGTTTATGACATTTGTTTGAAAATCGCAGGTTTAACACTGTTTCACTTGCAACCTTACTGTTTGTATATGAAAACCACACTGGGCCTGACTGGCTTATAATTACAAAATATATAAGGACATAAAATTTCTTATACCTGTGTTTAGCTATTTTGTTATTTTACATCAAGTAGAAGTAGTAAAAGTAGTAAAAATATAAAAATATTTTGTTGATAAACACAGCTAATGCCCTTTGAATTATAGACTAGGCCTATCACTATCCATCCATACTAGAATTCAATTGATGTTGGACATTTTAGTACATGTATAGCTTGTCCCCCCCCCCCCCCCCCCCCCAAAAAAAAGACACTTATAATTTGGCTTAAAATGTTTCTAATTGACTGGCAGTATTTCTTTGTTGTGTATGAATCTTTCTGTTAAAATTGATGAATCTTTCAATTCCTAATTCAAAAAATTAAAAATAGACAATGAAATTGAAAAGAAACATTTTTTGTTCAACAGTGAACATTCTATTGAAATGCAATAAGAAATAGCTTCACAATATATATATATATATATATATATATATATATATATATATATATATATATATATATATATATATATATATATATATATATATATATATATATATATATATATATTAAAAAATATAAGTTTTATGTGAACTATATAGTAAAACATTATCATGTGTGTAAACTTCTGACAAGTGGCTGTACACACACATACGCGCGCGCGTGGAACACAAATGAGATGTGGCATACCTATAAAAATCGAAAATGAAAAATAATGGTAATGAAAAGTGAATAACTTTAAAACTAAGTTACCAAAGAAATAGACAAATGTGAAGAAAAACAAGAGCAATACTTGTGAATCGGGCAAAAAAATCAGTTTAGTTCCACAGTCCCACCCTAATGGCGGATCAGGTGGTTAGAAGGGTAGCATAATGAAATAATTCAATTTTGTTATACAATACATAGTTCGCTGTACAGATTGTAAAAATTGTTAAATGAAGTGTGAGGCAAGAATTGTCCATACGGTTAGAAAACAAACACTTTTTTAATGCTGTACGGAGCCGTAATAGTAACATGACGAAAAAAAGGTGACACGATAAAAAAAAATCGGACCCGATTTATAATCTCGGAGACTCAAGATAATCGACCAATTTTTTTTTTTTTTTTGGTCATGTCACATTTATTATTTTTTTTTTTTTCACTTTTAGAAGCCGCAAAAGAACAATTATTTTAATATCCATTTCCCAGACACAAAATCAGATTCGTCCACTAGCAAAGATAGTTAATTGATTATCTTTCTGGACAAAGACTGTTTCAACAAATGTAAGCTTTGACAACTTATTATACGGGATCCAGGTGTGCTTTTCCGAAATATTACAATCCTGAGAGGTCATTTTTTAGCCCCACGACACTAAATAATAACCCCTTTTATTCCAATTTTCCACCTTGATAGATGTTTTAAGTCTCGTTTATTTCTGGGGTCAGAAATCTTGTTACGAGGAGGAGTTTACCTGTGCAGTGGGATACCGGCCCGGATAGCTCGGTTGATAAGAGCGTCCTGCTGGTGTTGGGAACGTCCTGAGTTCGATTCCCGGTCTGGCCACACATTTTCCTTGCCTGTTACATAGATAACCCGAATAATTAAGTTGATGTAATCCGCACACTACGACCGCTTCGTTTACCACTTGGTCCGGAAGAAGGCGCTGTCATTTTTCAAGTTACATTAATAGAATGGAAATTCCGGCGTAGGTGACATATAATGCTGGATCGGACATTAGGGTGGACCCAGAATTTCAAGTTTTAAGCGGTAGGGGCTGTTGAATATTCGCAAATTTTAGTAAATTGTTATTAATTTTCAATTTTTTATTGTAAATTAAAAGTTTAACACAGTCCTCGACAATTCTACGGGCACGCACCTGCTGCGCCCAGCCGAGCCGAATATATCTCTGGGCCTTGTCAGTATAATAAGTTTACGAAACTTACGGTTAACAACCTTAATTCTTCCTGAAAGATATATATCCCAGTATCCTGGCCCACTTATACTTCGATAAATTGAAAGTTGTTTTAACGGTGTGCCAGGATCCCAATCTAAGAAAGATAATTAATTTATTATGATTAGTTTTTTTTTTAATTTAATATAAGGCCCTTTTTTGTGGACGGATCTGATTTTGTGTCTGGGAGGTATACCCCGGTATATTTTTAAAGTTTACAAGAGACACGTCTTAGGGGGTTTCAAAAGCACTTTTATGCATTTCCTTATGGATAACCTGTGATATTATTGAGAAATGTATCTGGATACAGCATTTCCTTGTCAACTGGCTTTTAGGTTTTCAGGACGAATCTGCTTTAGCACGAAATCCCCCACGACTAATTAGCATCTACATCTTTAAGATGTTTATTGTACATACATGCAGTTAAGTACATATTCAAGCTTTTGTGTGACACAATAAGTCCACGTAAACATGGCGGACAAAAGAGTGAAAAAATCACGAAAATCAGACAAGGTACTGAATCAATTTAGATTTAATCTTTGTATGAAATTGAAATCAATGATAGGTTAAGGAGAGTCTCTGATGTAAATAGAATTGTAAGAACCATAATTTTTTTGATGAAGTAGTTTAAATATCGACACAACAATCTTTTATCAGACGATCCGCTGAATAATGACTTTAATGTAGCAGTGAAAGATAACATATTGCTTACATGCCTTCATGTAAATCTGGTTAGAATTGCTGAAAATGAAGGGACCATAAATACATGTGCTTAAAGTATGTTCTTATCATCCATATAAACCCGACTCTCCAGGATTTCATTCACATTTCTTGATTTTAACTACAACTACAAGTTATAGTTTTACACTTTAAATAGAATCTATAGCGGCGGCATTATTTAGCATTTATAGACGTCAGACATCATCAATCAACGTCACAATAGCAATTAATGTTCTCACAGGTAACCAGCAAATATAGCGGAACAAATTTGTGTTTCTACAGTCTGTCCTATATTAATTAGGTCATGAATTTCTAGTTCAGTTTATGTCCAAATAATCTTATTTATATTTAACTTTGAAGAGATTTTGCAGATGAAGATATGTCATCTATATCTACCTAATAGATAGGCAATTAACATTTTCTGGGTCATACTAATTTTAGCCTACAGGCTTTATTATAAGCCTAGGCTTGCCAATGGGTGCCCAGGGCTGTGTAATTTTTTATAAATCATGTGAACAGTTTTAAAAGTACTCAGTATACTGTAAAAATTAATTTTGATGCCCATTATAATATAATTATATCTATATTATTATTTTTCATGAATCATTCATGAGAATTCCTTCAAATCCAATATGCCCATCATTACCGAGTGTGCCCCATATATTACTTGTCTAGGGAACAATTTTCAATTACTCCCTATAAATGACATATTCAAAGTACATTCAGTGCTCTAGAATTACGCTCTCCTGTAATCCGGGGTGAGTTGGTTTTGTGATCAGGAAAGTACAGTCTCACTTGCAACTTGTCCGTTCGAGAAAATTGCTGAAAATGTTCTTTCAACCTGAGGCTAATGAAATCATTGTTGACTACATTTTAGATTTGATTAAAGACTGATAAAATCGACTCACATCGCCTGCAGCTCAAAAGTGCAACTTATTTTGCTGAAGGCAGATACTACATGTTTGCTAGTACGTTAATCCTGACTGTGGTTTTAAAGCATCCATTATGATTCTATTGTAACTTGCAATTACATTCTTGACTTTGGTCTTCTTTCAAATGTTTATTTATTTATTTTATTTGTGTGATACCTACTTTGTTTTGAACTGGAGTTTATCTCCATTAATAGGTAATACACAATAGTCAGCACCTCGATCCCGATTTTCAAAAAACACTTGTTTTGACACAGAATAATGTTGGCATTTTGAATTCAGATTATGACATTGTCAATTACATATCTGATACAACCTGTCATTATGGATTGTATGTTAAGGGCATGCCTAATTAGTAATTGGCTGATTACCTGGCTTATACCCACTGGTTAGGCTGAATTTCTGCCATGATTTTAAGTTACCTTTTTTGGTATTATGTTCTACCAAAATAATTTGTGTCATGTTATTGGAGTAGATAAATGTATGTATATAATATATATCAAATGTCTATTTCTATCTGTATTTTTGTCTAATCACTCACTTCTGTACGTTAGAGATAAGTGTAGCGATTGAAGATGGATGATGAGTAATATTGTTCCATGATGATTGTTGTATGCAGTGAAGAATGTGTCAGATAAAACAAAACCTCTTTCACTCTCATATGTGCTAAAGTATTGTGTGATGTAGGAGTGATTTTATTAATGTGTGTGTTTTTTTTTGTTACTCTTAGGATAATATTTTTATAGACCTCTCTAAACAAATTTATATATGATATATTTTTATATTCATATGATTTCAGTAGGGATATTACAAAACAAGAGTATATTACAAATTTGATAATTAGAATTCCCTGAGGCATGTTCTCACGTGTATTAGGTATCAAATTAGTAATACTGATAATAGAACTAAGACTCGTGTGATTCGGCTCACTCATTTTATGGCTGATTACCTGGCTTATACCACTGGTTAGGCTGAATTTCTGCCATGATGGTTCGCTAACATTAAGTTACCTTTTTTGGTATTATGCTCTATTGAAATAAATTTTTTTATTATTTTTTTTTTTTTTTTTTTTTTTTTATTTTTTTATTTTAATTTTTTTTTTTTTTTTTTTTTTTTCTACCAAAATAAAATGCGCGGGAAAACTATAACATAAAATTGAGATAAAAATTTGGCCTACCCAGTTGTAAGCTACACATATTTATTGGAGATTAAAGTACATGTACAGATTAAAGTGCAAATTTATTGTCTCATAAAACTGAAAACTGACTTCTTTCTTATGTTAATTGTGACTTTTTTCTAGTGATTTTTTTCATCATAAATTGTGACTTGTCACTTTTTCCGAATACCATTTTATCGAGTGGTTCTCCTTTGGGATAATGTGGCCCACAGTGAAATCTTACTATGTGGTTGAGTTGTGGAGTGGGCACAAAACATGTCAAAGGCCTTAAAATCAGCCCCACCTTGTATCTTCCAAGGAAATCACATGAGACTTGAACTATGTGACAAATAAATCGATAATCTGTAGTGTTACATATTAAGGATTAAACAAGTTTAATGATCTTGTTTTTTTCTTATTTGGGTGAGTGGATTTAGTGGTTGGGTGAGCAAATTTTAACCTCACAGGTGAGTGGACATTATAAACTTTCAGTAATCATTGCTCATGTTGTTAATACTACAATGTTTAATTCAATTCATGGGAGTAAACTGTCTGAAAGTCTGAAATTGTAAAAGACACAAAACTTGAGATTAAACTGACAACATGGTTTTCATCTGAAGACTTCAAGGTGCAGTTCATACATTTACATGTACTAAGTTCTCCTTTCTATATTGTTCAACATTGAATGCAAATGATATATGTATGTTGACCATATAATTAGGAAATTTTTGCTAAAATTGGGGAAGAAAAGCAGATTTTACATTGGAAATGGGGCCTTTTACATGACCCGCATGTTGATGATATTAATCCCTGTAAAGGGTCACAAAAATCATACATTACGTGATACATATGATAATGTACATGTACCAGCACAATAAATCTAGAATACCATATTTCGACCAGTTAAGCGCCCATGTCCCTTTAAGGGCCCCTTCTCTGTTTTACATACGATCAAGAATTTTTTTCTAGTTGGTTGACAATGAGATGGACCTGAAAAACCGTAAGTGACAGTTTATCTGTAGCCTCCTAGCAACAGAATTATGTTGATATGTGTCCTCGGTAATAACTATGATCAGCCTTATAAAAAAATAACTGATTTACGTCAATTTGACTATCAATTGGTCCCATTAAGCAGATCCTTCTCAGAAACCACAGAAGGGATTTTGACAAACTTCACAGGAAGCAAGTGCTCAAGGTCCTCTACCATGTTTTTAGTTTTTCAGCCAGATTAGCTCCGGGATGGATCCAGGGTGGGGCAAAATAGTTCACATAAGGTACCCCTCTTTAAAAATCTTCTTCTCCAGAAATACTACATAAGTTGAAAAATGAATTGTTTCTGAGGGATATACATGGATGTATGATTTAAGTTTGTATTTTTATAGAAATCTGAATATTAATTTTTATCAAGTATTTTGAGATCTTTTCAGACTTTGTCATTTTCATTCATTTTTGCATGATTTCCTCCATTGCATCCCCTTGAATTCACTTTGATGCATTCATTTAATGAGTTTTTCTTGTAATTAGGTGAAGAAATAGTTCATATAATGTACCTTCTTTATATATTTTCTTCTTCAGAATCACTACATGAAATTAAAAACAAATTGTTTTTGAGTGATCTACATGAATGTATGATTCAATTTTTTATAGAAATCAGAATATTATTTTTTGACGTGTTTGTGAAGTCTTTTCAGACTTTCGTCACTTTAATTCATTTTTGCATGATTTCCTTAATTATCTCCCTTGCATTCTTTATGATGCATTCTTTTAATGTTTTCCTTATACATGTATATAGGTTAGAATATGTTTTTATGCAAGAATTTTGCTGTGATATAGTTTT
The DNA here is from genome assembly GCA_030159075.1 of Atrina japonica. NCBI lineage: Eukaryota > Metazoa > Mollusca > Bivalvia > Pterioida > Pinnidae > Atrina > Atrina japonica. The sequence goes on along the minus strand of BROG01001022.1, from coordinate 59,646 downwards.
TAGATATATTTATTAATTTTTTAAAACTGCATTATTGTTTCTTGGCCAGATCAGCCTACTTGTATATATATATGTATTCTTCTTGGTCGTCTTTCCACATTTTTCGGTGTTTCTCAGGTGAGTGAATGAGGCCCTCTTGGGCCTCTTGTTGTAGTATCCTGGGTGCTTAATGGGTCAAATATTGTATACACTATAACACATGTAGTGAAAACAAACAATTCAAGAACTTGAAACTCTCCTACATGTATCTATATTTGTAGAACTATATATTTCATATGAAATAAATATATTCTAATAAGTAATATGCATCTCAGCATGTACTTGTACATATATGGGTTTGGATGAGTGATCCTGATCTTTCAACTTTACAATAAGTTAAAGTCATGATTGATACAATCATAATCACATGTACGCATACACATGTGTATTCTTTTTCTTTCTATTTATTATTTTTTGAGATAAAACACACCCGGGTGAATAATTTCTTGCAATTTAATGTAATCTTTAAGTAACTTTAGTATAACATGACATGTAGATCTATTGACATATCATGTAGAAAAATAACTATAAGCCTTTAGAACAAAGACTCATTGAATAGCATGAAATAAACATGACCTTCGTTATACACATGTATTTGTCGTACTTGGTATATTTAGTATGCCCTCTGAATCCAAGAGATTTTCTGTCATTGGTTAACAATTTGCAGATAACAATTAGATCTGTTTGTAAATATGGCTGGGCAGTAGTGAAACAAGTGATATACTTCTACTTGTAGTTCTAATTATGGAAACAAAATTTAAATTAAACTCTAATCAAGATAAGATAAAGTTTAAAATGCGTAAAATTTCAACAAGACATACATATAACACATTGGATAGCCCAATATTAGTGTTTCTTGTTTCTATACATGTATTCTATACACAATGCATTCAATACTACACAAGCGATGTACACATGTATGAAACTAGCGTTCTGTTTTTGAAGATTGACACTGTCCACTTTCTGGTTGTTTAAAAGTCTTGACCTTCTCGATAAAAATGTCATATTAAAATGCAAACTTGACCTGGGACTGTTAGACAAAAGTTTTTTTGCTCATACACCTATTTGTATTTACACATACACATAGACCCTTTCACGATAACTGCGGGCATGTAACTTTGAGAGAATAAGTGATACAGATTCCCGGAAAATGACGTCAAGAAACAATCAGTTACTATAATGAAATCTGTATTTTTGCGGGTATCTGTATCATTTATTCCCTCAAAGTTACAGGACTGCAGTTATTTTGAAAGGGTCTATTACCATAAAAGCTTGATCAAAAGGAAAACTCCGGCGACTTGGAAATAGAGGACAATTTTGAAAACTAAAGAATAGAAAATGATCACTTGTATTTAAAACAAGTATATTTTCTTCATCTAAAATTGCATATCATTATTCATCTGGAAAAATGTATCCATTTGAAATGAAAAACACAATGACTGGAACTTGGGAGAAAGTCCCTCATTTGGACATGAACATTGAGCCAACGGAATCATCACACCGGTTAGCTTTGTAAATGTATACATTTTGTATTAGGCTTACATTACGCTGTAAATTATAATTTTCATTAATTAAACATTGATAGATATATTGAAATCTTTCAAAGTATTTAGAAAAACGTATACATGTAAAATTTAACCTGTTTCAGTCTATTGCTATAAATCATTACTCTCGGGTATAATGTATAATGTTTTTGGGTGAAAAACATCAGATGTTTTACAGCTCAAACGCATGCATACGCCATAGTTGTTCTCTAGCATATTGTTTTTAGGTCTACTGTTTTATTTTTCAGCATGTCATGAGAATCAGAGTAGATACATGTACAAATGTACATCACTAGCTACATCAATTCATATTTAGAATTCAATTGATATTAAGAGCTTTTGAATTTGAGCAATTCAAAAAAAGTTAATTTAATTTGGGAAATAGAGTGCTAGATTTACTAGTCATTTAGGCTATTCAGTTTGACTGCTGTTGATGCCATTGAGCCCCTGTTGCTGTTCAACTGAATGATGACCAACTTAAACTTTCAACAAATCAAAAAAGAATTGGATATTATACAGATGATTTTTTGCAAGAGTTATTCCCCTTTGGTGGCCATATTGTAGGTCAACTTGAAAAGTTTTCTTCTTTAGTCATTACCAAATAGGATTACACAGTAGTGAAGGGATATGTAAATTTTCATCAAAATGAGTTGTTTAGTTTAATGAAGACCTAATATAAAAAATATATATTTCTGTCCAAAAGGATTTTTTTTTCATACTAATAAAACACAAGAATTCTTCATTTGGTTGATTTATGAAGGAATTTGTATATGCTGCCATACAGTATGGCTGCCAAAGGGAAATAACTCTAGCAAATAACCATCTATTGGGGGGCAGTTATTTGAGCAAGTAACAAATTTATGATGTTAGTTAAAAATCAGTCTGCTTGGCAATTACCTGTAATTACACTTTGGAGGAAGGGCGTTAAAATTCAGAAAATGACAAGCATCAGTTTACAGTATTTTATGTTTGGTAGATGTTATCCACAATCCATACACAACACAGACACAAATCATAAAGTATGTACACGGAAACCTTGGCTTTTTCCATTTGAATTCTTGTACATTGATGTTCAATTGTGGTATGACAATCACAGTCAAAGAAGACAAACATTAAACAACACTTTACTATAAATATTTTTAAAAAAAATTCAAGTTATTGACATGCATTTCCTTTATATTTTTTCATTTTAAAAGTATTATATGAAATTTGTTTCCTTTGACTTTTAATCATTACAAGTTATAACACAAATATATAAATTCAAAGAGCAATTACATGTATGTGAAAATTCATGTTCAAAATAAGTTGGGGAAAGTTAAGTTTGGTTGTGGGAAAAGTCATTTTCATGTTTTAACTTTCCCTTGTAAAGTTGAAAATGCAGGAAAATCCTAGAACACTGCAATTAGATCTGTTTGTATACATGGCTGTGCAGTAATGAAACCGGCAAATAAATTGTTGTGATATACATGTACATATAATTCTATTTATTGAAACAAAATTTAAACTACACTCTAATTAAGATAAGATAATGTTTTTGAAGATTGACGCTGTCCACTTTCTGAGTATTCAGACAGACTAAGCATCATGTGGATCTATACTTCACAGGGACGAGTCACTGAGTTACATGTATATGTTATTTTGGCGATTCCATTGCTTTGACTAAGCAGTAGTAGACCACCGTGTGTTTTAATTTCCTTCTGACTGCACATGGTGTTTACTTCCCCAAACGTGTAACTTTAAAGTCCGACATTACTTGTACATAACAAGTCCATAATTATTATGTATTCCTCATTTCTGTTTCAGGAAAATGAAAAAGCAACAAAAGAAGAATATGCAGTTGCCAAATTTCTGCGATTTAATTGTCCTTCAAAAGAAGCCAAATTTGTCCCAATGCAAAACATGGTACATTGCTTCTACGGTAGGTTTTTTTTTTAATGCATTTACATATACATGTAATCATTAAAAATTATTAAAAAGTTACCTTTGTTTTGGTAATTTTGTCTCCAAATTTTGCAGGACAAAAATTAACTTCATTTGACAAACCCTTTCTCACATTTCATAGAAATAACAGGATTTTCCTTAGGATGTTATTTTAGTGAGTCCCAGGGACCTACAAGAAAAATAATTCCTGAGTCCTTAGTTCAATTTGTCAGTCCCACTGCTGCCAGTACTGGTACATGTAAAACAGTATAAACAAATATTTATATATAGTAAAACCTGCTTTAGCTTGAGCATTGAGTAAATCATGTGACTCCAGGCCAACTTTATGCAAATAAACTGGCAAATGTCCCTTCTTAATCAGTTTAGGTTTCAACTGGATACAAATCTTAACTGACTAGTGGAGAGCAACATAAATGCAGCTCCACACTTATTTTAGAAAATAAAAAACATTACTGTACTCTACGGTGATTTGACAACTGGAAATAAAAAGTGTAACTGGATCATTGACAGCACCATCCATAATCAGGAGAAGTACATGTAACTCTCCATGAATGTTCCTCATTTAGTAATTTTTAAGTTCTAAACACTACAGAGGAACCTGTCATGAACGACCTCCTGCCACATTAATGAAACCAAATTAAAAATAATCCTTTATACAAAAATCTTTTGAGAGACTACCTGTTTTGAAAGACCACATTTCAGTGACAAATGGGGTGATCTCAAGACAGGCAGGGGTCAACATTAATGAAAATTTCCACTTGTCCTGCAGGATTAATAGAATTTAAATTTAGTTGTTGGAATGCAAAAACGAAGTGTTCGAAAATCAAGTGTAACAATCAAAGTGTAAAACAAGAATAATCTTTATTGAATGAATTTTTGTCGTCATGAATTTCACTTGTCCTTTTGGACAAGTGAGAAGTAACATCTAAATGTCCGATGTACCGTACAACCGGACAAACCTTAATGTTGAACCCTGACATTGTATATAATTGTTGTCTTGCTATACTCATAAAAAGTTGAAGAGTTTGTCAAACTGACTTACCGTATTCGACCCATTAAGCGCCCATGTCCCTATAAGCGCCACTCCCCTTTTTAACATAGGATTGAGAATCTTTTCTAGCTGGTTGACAAGGAGATGTGGACCTGAAAAACCGTAAGTAACAGTTTATGATAGGTGTCCTCAATAATAGCTGCAACATCTTAACCACTGTGCTTTATAAGAGACAACTGTTTTTCATCAATTTGACTATTAATTGGTCCCATTAAATGTCCACCCCTTTTTCCTGATTTTTGTAGTGCCCTGGGCACTAAATGGGTTGAATACGGTATCTATAATTGTACATATTTTTTTCTTCAAATTTTTCAGGTAACAAAGCAGTTGACACACTTTTAGATTCAAAATGGGCAAAAAATACTCAAGGAGAAATCACCTTTACAGATAGAAAATCATGTGTTATATTTCTGGAAAGGTATGTTGGAGATATTAGTTCTGTTGTACACCTTGATAAAGTGACTCATTCCTAAGTAAACAAATACTGTCGTTGGCCATTATTATGTTCCCAAAAAAGAATTTCACTTTATATCCTTCGTAATTCTGCATTTGTTTGATTTTGTCCTCCGAATTTGGTAGACATCCAAAATAAATGAAAAATGGTACGTTTAACCCTGGGAGCCTGAGCCTAATTTGGATAATATTTCTATTTGATGAGTTTTAATGACATCCATAGATTACTTAAGCATTTGACAGTTTTGTTATGGTGTATATATATTATGTCACAGATCCATTTGTTATCTTTGTAATAAACAGAAAAATGATGTTACTCTCATGAAGGATAACATATTTCTCTTGAAACAATGAATAGATTACCATGGAATTTCTACCAAATGAAAACCAAAACCTAAAACATTTGTGAATTATGTTTTGTAAAATTGGAAAAAGACAAATTCTTGAGGAGTTATTGAAAAAACCATGAATTTACTATAAAGAATATATAGTGAAAATAATTCATGGGAACATACTTTAAACCAACTACTGTAGCTTAATACTCACACTTCCGTTTGTCTCTGAGAATTTCTTGATTATCATAATTCAGACAAATACGTGTATTACTGAATGTTATGTTGGCCACATTCAAACACTTTTGAAGTCTCAACGTCACATTATGACAGATTAGATTGATAACAATTTCAGGAAGGAAACACCAAGATATTAGACAGAAACCAAAATATTACACACTGTCCAAATGGACAAATAAATTACCTGGTAGACAAAAAAATATATAAACAGAATAATAGAATCATACTTGGGTTTGTGGAGTGGAAATCTCCGCACGAGTGGAAAGAGTCTGGTTGTCCAATCCGAGGGTCTTCCGAGGACTGGACTTTCTGTTTTTACTACAACGTCTGAGATTTCCCTTTCCACTCAACACTCCCATGTTCGATTCTTTTTTTCCATTGCGTCACACATGTGCCTATGCACGTAAATAAAATAATGCTTAGTATTCTCTTTATATAGAAATCCTATGTTATAAAGAAATTCTGGCTTGGCTAAAATGTAGATAAGCCTGCCCAAGGTGGAAGACTATCGTATCTGGAAACAATATACCTGTGATCTTTGATTAATTTGGTAATATAGAAATAAACATGTGTATTCAGCATGTGCAGTTAACAAGATTTTCTTTATTTGGATTTTCAAAGAAGTAAAATTTCATTTATCTGTTAGGAAAATTTATGTTTAAGATTGTATGGTATTTTTTCTGGTGTTACCTCCTCTTTTCATCTTTTACATTGTTTTATATTAGATTAATGGTGAAAGGTCTTTTTCATCGAGCCACTAAAGTTGAAAGGTTAAAGAAAGACAAAGGTCGGAGGAAAAAGAAAGAAGAAGAAATCCCTGAAGAAGATAAAGAAAAAGTTTGTAAATTTTTTTCAAAATATGAATAATAAGCATATGAGTCATAGAGCTGCTTTTTCAAATTTAAATTTGCTCATTTTAAAACAAATAACATATAAAATACAAAAACATATTATTGGGTTTGTTTTTGTCACTGATGTTTGCCAAAGGTAAGGAGGAGGAGGTTGTGTAATCTGTATGGAAAAAGAAACACAAAAGAATAGTAATTTTTATGGGTCGCCATTTAATAACAAGCTGTTGCGGGTTTACTTTGAGGGCTATCTTGTTAACGTTTACTTTGAGGGCTATCCTGTTAGCATTTACATCGAGGGCTATCCTGTTAGCATTTACATCGAGGGCTATCCTGTAAGCATTTACTTTGAGGGCTACCCTGTTAGCATTTACTTTGAGGGCTATCCTGTTAACATTTACATCAAGGGCTACCCTGTTAACATTTACTTTGAGGGCTATCCTGTTAGCATTTACATCGAGGGCTATCCTGTTAGCATTTACTTTGAGGGCTATCCTGTTAACATTTACTTTGAGGGCTACCCTGTTAACATTTACTTTGAGGGCTATCCTGTTAGCATTTACATCGAGGGCTATCCTGTTAGCATTTACATCGAGGGCTATCTTGTTAGCATTTACTTTGAGGGCTATCCTGTTAACATTTACTTTGAGAACTATCCTGTTAAAGTTTACTTTGAGGGCTATCCTGTTAGCATTTACTTTGAGGGCTATCCTGTTAACATTTACTTTGAGGGCTATCCTGTTAACATTTTCTTTGAGGGCTATCCTGTTATCAGTGATGTAAATAAAGTCTACAATGAAACTTGTATAAAAGAACCTCTAATGGATACATCAAAACCAGACTTTATAGGGAGTTGGTCTTTATATAGAGGTTGAATTGTACACAAATGGTACTATTTGGGAAAGCAAAAAATGGTCTTTATGACCATGTGGTCTTTCTACACAGGTGGTAGCTAAAGCAGGTTTTACTGTAGATTGAGTAATCATTAAAAGACAATGTCACTTAGTTCTACTTACTTCTGCCTTTTAAAATTATACAACTGTATGTACCAGTATCCACACAACGTAATCGATTTAATAATACATATAGAATTTCCACTAAATACAGATTCTAGTGACTTTGAGGTTGTAATAGAGAAACTGAACAAACTGCCGTATTCCTCTGCCATTCGTCATATTGATATCAGCATCTACATAAATGCAGCGATATGAATAGCAATCATTACATATCGCTGATATCAACATGAAAGTAAATCTATTTCAACCCTCAAGAATACATGTATATATTTTCTAGTCCTTGGAAAAATGAAAATAAAAGCTTAAAATAAAGTAGAATCAAGTGATGGCACCAAGAAAGTGTTTGTTTAGTAAATGGCATTAAAAAGATATGAAATTGATTCTTGACTTCTCTGTTCGTCATCACAGCAAAGATGATTAAAGTCTTTATTTAGCAGGATTTTCAAGCTACTTTCTAGACCACCTCTGTATAAAAACCACCGGGTCACAAAGATCTTTTTTTTTTTGCCACCTGCAATAGTACCATTTGTGTACAAATCAACCTCAATATAAAGACCTCCTCCCTATAAAGGCCAGTTTTCTTGTGTCCCTAAGGAGGTCGTTACATACAAGTTTCACTGTAATTATGAAATGCTCCCTATTCTGAAGGTTTCATTTAGAGTGCATGGAGTAATATGATAAAATAACATAAATTGGCCTTAATTTTTTTAAAGAGATAAAGTTCAGCTTTTACTTTTTGGAGTTTTTATATTTTTATTTTTTCTTTTTTCCAGGAAAAGAAAGTTAAAAAAGATAAAAAGAAAGGAAAGGAGAAAGAAAAAGAATTAGAAGAAAAAAATGATGACAGTAAAAAGGAAGAGAAAAAGGTGCAATACTTCATCTTGTTTTCAACCTGTTTAACCCAGCAGACCATGATAGACTGGTCTAGAACAAAAGAAAGGGAGTTACCATTCCATTACTTAGGGTTAAAATAATTTGAAATTGATGACTCTTTTTGGCTGATAGGAGCTGTGGTGTTTTTGTTTCTTTCCCATTTGTTATGGATTCGTTTAAAATACACAATTTATAGGTACAAAGTAGTTTATACTCACATTCATGTCCAGTTGTGAAGATACTTCAGTGGTGGATCTAGGATTTCAATGCAATATAGATTAGCTTTTTATTTCTGGGATTAGAAAAGTGGTCTTATAGTCTTCATGACATGCAGTCTGATTCCATGCACATAGGAATTCAAATTTTGTAAATGAGAAAAATTTCTGGTGATATGTTATCATCATTATCATCATCATCAATCATCATCATGTTTAAATTACGGAATAGCACATCAAATAAATCCAAGTTGAAGCCTAATATATGAATGATTGTAAAAGTTCCAATCCAAGACCAAAAACAAATAATGACATTTAAAACTTATAAATGAATGTCAATTCCAGGATGAAGAGAAGAAGAAAGATGACGATAAGAAGAAAAAAGAAAAGAAATTAAGACTTGATATGGCACACGAACAGAGATTTATTGATGCAGATGAGGTAACTATTTGTTTTCAGCAATACTTTGGAATCTATCTTGAATAAAACCACCCCTTCTGCCACTGTAATGTGTTTTACATGACAGGTGGCCTCTCAAAAGAGGTTGTATTTAAATGATTATTGAACAAAGTGGTTTTGAGAATGTGGTCTCTCAAGACAGGTGGTGTTTTACGACAGTGGTCTGTCTCTTAAGACGGGCTCCACTATACCAACAACCATCAGATAGGAATAGACCCTTTCACGTTAACCCTTTCAATACAATAGTGTCCTGTAACGCCCGATAAATATATTTCACTCATGATAACGTCCACAGCTGCCCAGTAGAAGTACAACTGCTGATTACAAGAATGTTGTAAACTGCCTCGTGTTTCTCCTTCAATGGCTTTACTATCAATTCAGGTTTTCCCCACTTTCACTTTATGACCGGAAATCACGATTATAACGAGAGTTAGATGAGACTTTAGTCTGCATTATCACATGTACATGTAATGGATGCCATCGAAAATAAGCAAGTTAAGACAAATATAAAAGTGTTATTATTTTGAAATCGGTGACTGAAAGTCATTGAAAATAACTGCCGCTTATGCATCTGAGATTTCCCCAAGATGTTTGAGATATTTTCAACAAAGACTCCGACTCTAAAAATGACTTTTTAGTATCTGGCTTGAATGATGATTCTGCACATGAACAACATGTAAACCCTATTTCTACGGAAACAGAATCTGAGATAGATATTGATTCCGAATAAGATGTTAGCGGTGATGATGATTTCAGGAAAAAATTTTGAAACCATTCCTCCGACGACCAAGTGCTTGACAAAAAGTACTCATCCAAAATGAAAAAGTACTCGTCCAAAGCTTTCAATTTGTATCCACATACTTAAAAAACACAAACAGTTCTTATACTACCACTGCACTTTATGTTTAATTGTCTACAAAAACTGAAAATAATCTACTGTACTTTACATCTTTTCCCCTTTTTTGGACTTTGAAATTTATGGCAAATTATTAATTTATTTTCAGCTTCATTTCCTTCCTCAAAGCATTTCAGTGCTCTATTTCTTTTCCTAAATGCACAGCACAATTTCTTTATCGATTCTATTTCCCATCTTTTTCTGTCCTTTATTTTTGTTTATTTGCTACCTCTAAGGCAACGTGTTTACTTCTTTGTGGAATGTTTGTAAACTCGGACCCATCTCAACTCGTATACACTTTGGCTAAGTCATGCCTTCGGTTGACTGACTTGTATCCGAAACAGTTGGAAGAGTCGTACCCATCGTTTTACTGATTTGTACTTAATAACTTAGCAATTATGGTTACACTGATGATTTACTTCTCAAGCACATAGATGATAGAAAAACTACCAGGGCTTGATCATTTTTCTTCGTAGAAATCATGAATACCTGTTACACTTTTTTGATTTGTTCCATTCCGTTCAGTTTTGTCGAAATAGTTAGTGTTCATATCACGTGACTTCAACAGAATCTTGGGCAAGATCACTTCCGGTTTTGTAATATTTACATTAACAACATTCAAAGATATTTTGTCTCAGTTCTTCTTCTAGGATTTAATTGTTGATAAATGTTGGAATTCTTTGTTGTAACGACTACAAGTGCCGTCACTTTCTTGTAGGCGGATTTTGACATCTGGCATCTAGTACAGCATGGTATCTAGATTCCAGGTCATATATATAAGATAAAATGTTTATCTGGAAGTTCTCTGAAGTTGCATACTATTATGACAAACGGTAACAGAAAGAATCAATTCCAAAAAGGTCTATTGACCCATACCATTTGGAAAAATTACCCGTTTTCCAGACAACTTTTTTACAGATACAGAAAAGACACGGAAATATTTTTCACCCTAGAAAAATGACCCATGTACATTTTCTACCATAGAAAAATAACCCAGGTACATTTTCTACCATAGAAAAATAACCCAAGTATAATAGAAAAAAAAATAAAATAAATGTTCAACAGTTAATAATGACCATTACGTACAAGTTACACATATTAGGAGGTTGAAAGTATAGTTATATACATGGCAAATGTGTGATGTTTGCTATGCTCTTCTCTACCCGTGGTTTCATTTTCCCAAAATCACTCGTGTATATTTTTTCTATTATTCTTGAAGACAATGTGAGTTAACGGTGCTTGCAATTTCGTCAGATAATCAGACCGAGGCTATTAAACAATTTCAGAGTTGTATTAATTAGATCAACAGACTTTGCAATAACTTTCGTTGCCGATCACAACTACTGTGATTAGATAAATGGAACACACTTACTCTGGTATAAATTTTCATTAGCTATGAGTGATTTCAGTACATGAAATAACTGGTAGGCAAGTGCATAGCGATTCCGGACCGTGGTTTTATGACTATGAGAGCGTCCATCTATATAAATATCCATGCACATTCAGGGGTTCTAAATTTCTTTGTTTTTGAAACCAAAATCAAATTGCCATTAGCTCGAAAATTGTAATGACCCCTTTATCTTATATCCATATAACCTGGCGTGGTTCCCTTTCTTGATGGACACTTTATGAGTAAAGTGACATTAAATTTACACTGACCCACCCTACCTAAGAGTATCTGGGGATATTAAATAGAATCATCCGCAAGCAAAAGGTTAATCACCTTCACATTTTGGGGTTCGGTAAATTTCTGTTTCATTTCCATAGTTTTTGTATTGTATGACATTTCGAAAATCAAATTGCCTTCATCATAATTGTAGCAAACAGGCGATGGGCGAAATTGATTGTTAAAGGGTACCCCACTTAGGTTTGATCTTATTCATCCCATACTAATTTGGGTTCGGACTTGGCGGTCCGATTGTCATCTGTTCTCCTGATAACCCTTTCTTTGACCTGGACAGAAATTTACTCTTCAAAGTCCTGGAAAATTTTAACCCCTGTAGAGATAAAGAATAACGAATATTACGCATCTGTTTATAATTGTCGTTACGAGTTCATTTTTTGACAAACTCAAATTGCTACAAGTGTAATTAAAGGGAAGTTAATAACTTTATAAGCTTTTGCAAAGCCATTTTTTTTAACCCCTACAATAACAACCTTGCTGACCGTAAACCGCCAGTCATGGGCCTTTAGTGGGGTTACATAAAACTTTTGAAAGTCCTCCAGAATTCTGAAACCGCAAATCTAATAATCATCATGGACTAATATTTATAACTGGTTAATGTAAATCAATATTAAAAATTCAACCAAAAATAAGTCAGCTGTACTTTACGTGTCATTTGAATTGTTTGACATGCAATAAAACTTTGATGAGTTGCAGTTCAATGGAAGTTTGACTTGAGAGGTTGAAGAAAAGTAGCCAATTCAATTTTTAGTCCTGATAGATATATTTGTATGTATAAATCACATTCCATATATACGACACATACCAAATACAAACTATATAAGACATTATAGTATATACCATATATACCTATGTACCATGGGACACATACATGTACCATACCTTCACATACCAGTAATATGACACATACAGTCAAACAGGACACATGGGCACAAATGAGTGAATACCATGATATGGAACAAACTGTAGTCAGTTAATATATACATGGGTAAGACGAGTCACATACCAATTCACTATATAAGTACATACCATATTGTGATAAGACAGGGGTTCAAAATATAAAGACCTACCATATATACAAACTGTATAAGACACATACCATATATACAAACTATAAGACTATATTTGGGTATAAGACACATTGGCAAACTTTAAAACCATATATACAAACTATAAGAAGTCAAACTATAAGACATACCATATATACAAACTGGACTTGATACAAACTCATCTATACAAACTGTATAAGCATTCATATATTAAACTTATAAGACACATACCATATATACTTATATAACAATAATTCAGCATAAGACTTTGAATATATACTCACTTGGACTTGTAAGACACATACCATATATACAAACTCTTCATATATACAAACTGGACTTACCATATATACTATAAAAATACCATATATTATGACACATACCCCTGGTACCATGACACATATATACAAAGTATGACAATAACCCATACCATGTTGAATACTTTTACAAACTTCATCTGAGGTTGCACATTGAATACAAACTATTACACAACTCAAACTATATAATACCATTATATTGTCCATATACGTATAAGTAAACAAACTCACATTTTTGTATAAGATTTTACAAACTATAAGACAAATACTCAAATTGCTAGAAAACAGTGACATCACAAACTTAAGACACATGTATACAAAAAGGGACAGATATATACAAACTGTATAAGACACATACCATATATACAAACTGTATAAAACACATACCATTTATACAAACTATAAGACACATACCATATATACAACAAAATTAACATATATACCTATAAGACTGACAAACTATAAACACGCCATATACAAACTGGACACATTAATGGATAGAGTTACAGCTATACGACACAACCATTATCAACAGACACATACTATTAACTTTTGACACATTTTATATCAAGACACATAATATATACAAACTGGTACCTCCAAATGATGATACATACCATTATTCTGAATACCATATATACTATGCCAACCATATATAATTTATAAGACACTCCATCATGGACTACACCCATATATATACAAACTATAAGACACATACCATATATACAAACTATAAGACACATACCATATATACAAACTATAAGACACATACCATATATACAACACATATTCAAAATATAAGACAATACCAATATACAAACACAAACCATATATAGAATATAAGCTCCATATATACAAACTATAAGTACATACGATATATACAAACTGAAAGTACCATTACAAACTATAAGACACATACATATTATATAAAGTTTATAAGACATACCATATATGCAAACTATAAAACTTTGACACATACCATAGTACAAACTATAAGTTCAATGGACACATACCATATATACAAACTATACCACCATATATAAAACTGTATAAGTTACGATAAACATATAAGAGGTACCATATATACAAACTATATGACTAATGAAAACTAATACCATATATACAAACTATAAGACACATACCATATATACAAAAGACACATTATTACAAACTAGTCCATCTGATAAGTTATATACAAACTATAAGACACATACCATGTATTTGACTGTATGTTCATAAATACTGTATAAGATAATAACACATACCAAACTATATATACACATACCATTATACAAACTATAAGACACATTTCAAACTATAAGACACATAATTAGTACCATATTATACTGACAATTCAAACTTGACACATACCGTATATACAAACTATAAGACACATACCATATATACAGTCTTTCAGATTTCCAATAATTAGTGCTGAAATTCACTTGATTTAAATTAAAACTTTCACTGTTTATAAGGAGAAGAATTGTCAAAAGGTGATTCAGTACACATGTAAATTTTGACTTCAAATTATTTGTAGGAATTTTCGATGTTTTTATATAAATGGGCCCAAAAATTTATTTGAAACATTGAGGAACTGGAATCATAAAAGTTCAAATTATATATCATATGTTGATTATAAGTAGCATTAAATAACAGTTAGTCAGGACTTTGTCAATAGTTCAAAACATTGTGAAATTCAAATCATTGAAGTTCTACTCACTGAAGTTCTACTGTATTTCTTAATCATTGTTCATCCTTTTTATTTAGGTCTATGTGTGGATATATGATCCAGTGCCAGCCACTACATTTATAATAGGTTTATTAATGGGTAAGTGTCTCTCATTGGTTTTAGTAATGAAAAAGCCCTTTGATGTGAAATAACGAAATGTGCTTTATAAAGTCATTAATGGGAAAAAAATTGATTAACCAGAAAAACTGTTTTAGGCAAAATAAAAAAACTTAAACATTACTTTTGTGCAAACTATAAAAGATAAAATGCAATGAATATGATGAATGTCGATAAATTCATAGAAGGAGAAACACAAAAGTTTAAAATAGTTGAAATATACCAGTAGATGTTCAAATAAAAGAAATTACAAATGTCCAAATCAAAATGACTTTTCCTTTTTTCAGTGCTGGGAGCGGCCATGCTGTGTTTATTTCCACTCTGGCCAGATTGGATGAGAGGGGGTGTATATTATGTCAGTTTAATAGGTGCCAGCTTTGTTGGTTTAATTTTATTAATGGTTATGGGTGAGTATTTTTCTTCTTGTTTGAATCCCCTTTGGTGAAATGAAGAGGAGAGTTGACTTCACGTTTTATCTCCATCCCATCAGTCTGTTCTGTTAAGGTTAAAGTGCACAGTCACAGTGGCCCCTACATGTCATCAAAATGTTTTTTACTTAAATTTCAGTACAACGTAAGTTTTCACCACAGAGAGGTGCCACATTTTTGACCATTTTATTGACCAGTGTCATAACAAGAAGTGTTCTTTAGTGTGTTATATTATGACCTGAGACCTTGCAATGCTCAAACCACTCAGCCACAGAGGCCCTTTCATGTTGTCAAAATATTTTTAACTTAAATTTAAATAAAACATAAATTTTAACCACAGAGAGGTGCCATACTTTTTTACCATTTTATTGGCCAATGTCATAGTGAGGCAATCGTAATCGTAATCTAAACCCTTGGCAAAAGAAAAGTTCTCTATCTGACAGTCTTGGGTTTGATCTGAACTGTATTTTTTGCAAATGATTTTATAAAATTTATCATTCCTGATGCAGAGACATTTTTGAAAACACATTATATGTTCAATTCCACTGTCAAAAGATTGTGAAAATAAAAAGACATGTATTGACAATATATCATCAGCATATATATGTGGATCTCAACTAAACTTTACAAAATGGTTCTTTACGACCTTGAGATATGTCATGAAGAAGATTTAAGTTCTTACATCAAACTTTACACAAAGATTTGCAGAATGCACTATTAATGCACTTGTTCTACTCAGACTTGTGACTTTATATTATTGACCCCTGTAGCCACATTTCGACTCCTCCATTTCAAAGAATGGTAAAGTCCACTATCAGAATTCAGGAGTGTATGATTTAGAATATAATTTTCAAGATGATTTTACATTAATTTTTGACTTGATCATCCTTGAATTATGACAATATACATTACAATTACTGATTCGGGTGAGTCTAAATGTGGCCACAGGAGTTGATGAGTTAACCCGTTTAACCCCTAAAGACACATTTGGACTGGTCTAAGTCATTGATTTTTGGAAGAGTTCATTGTTTCTCAGGGGTTGATAAGTTAAAATCCAATGAATTCAAAACTTGTTAATTGTTTCTTGTGTGTAAAAGTCTGCTAAAAAGTTAATGTCCTCTTTATCGTTGATTTATCTCTTTCTTTTTTATTCAGTGAGGAGCATTCTCTTTGGTGTATTGTGGTTTATCACATTCGGAACTCTGCATTTCTGGCTGTTACCAAACTTGACAGAGGATGTTGGTTTCTTTGACTCATTTAAACCCACGTACACATATAACGTGTATCGCAAAAAAGATTCGGACAAAGAAAATGATAAACAAACACAGGATAAAAACGAAAAAAAGTCGAATAAAAAAAATGATAAAACAGAATCAGAAAGTGAAAATAATGATCAGGACCAAGGCTACGAAATGGTTCAGAAAGAGGATGTTGAGGAAGAGGAAGGCAGTGAGGTAGAGGAGGAAATTGAGGGAAATAATGAGGATTTGTCTGAGGATGTAGAAGATGAAGATGTTGAGCCTAAAAAGACGAAATAAAACCTTCAAAATCTTGAAATTTGTATAAAAATTTTCTGTACTCTTAAACCTAAATATACCTTTAAAAAAACAATTTGTTTTGGTAAAAACATAAAATTTACTTCTCATAAACTTAAATGATAATTACTGGTAGACTTGATATTACAGGTGAACATACTTTCAGAACATGCTTGCCTGCGTATTTCTTTTTTTTTAAAAAGTACTGATGTATGTATTGTATGATATATACAGTGCTGTCTGCCATTGAGATGAAACCAAGGAATCTGAGAAGAGGAATTCTTAACTTACCTTTCATTTCGGCCAAAAATAGTTGCAGACCTGCCAGAGTGGAAGTTTGTTTGTAGTAGCTAGTAAATTTGGTTATTTTAATGGAACAGGGACATTTATATTGTGTACAATGATTGTGAACCTCTCATTATGAGATACATCTAATTATGGACCATGGCAGTTTTGATCTAATCTTATATATAACAGAATGATACTAAACGTTTTGTCACATCTCTTGAAAAAAAGCATGGGCCAGAAATGTCATGTGAAATGTAGGACAAACTATGTCACATGGAATGAATTACAATCAATTGACAACCGCAGTTCCAGTGTATTTTAACCTTGCTTATTCTCGATGAATGATAATATTATTTGAATTTTAATGTAGTTCTGAAAAAGTGCTTACCATGGCAACTTATACTAAACTTATACTCAACAGAGTGATACTAAACTTTTTCTCACATCCCTTGAAAAAAGAATGGGTCTTTTAAAAATGGCCACAAATGTCATATAAAATGCAATACAAACTATGTCACATAGAATGCACTACAATCAGTTGACAATTGCAAGTCCAGTGCATTGTAACATTGTTTAAATTTGATTTCTTATAGTTCTGAAAAAGCGCTTATGAATTACAGCTCTTTGTTCAGACATGTTTACATGCATTATTTTAAAGTCCAGTCAAACTGATTTTAAAAAAAATACTGAAACTTGTTGAAGAACAGCTCAAAGCAATTACAGTCCATTGTTTTAAATGGGACCACAAGTGTTGAGAAATTTCAAATTATTTTGACATATATTTACAATAAAATTTTAAGAAAAGTTTTTTTAACTCATCCACCCCTTAGAAATAATGAACTCTTCTATAAATCATTGGCTTAAGCAAATCCAAATTTCTCTTTAGGGGTAAATGTGTTAAAGACTAGCCATGGCTACTTTTGGGGACATGAAGTCATATCCTCCATGGTTTGTAAATACAAGCTTACATGTTACAATATTAATGATACTGGTGCGGTGCTTATTTTTGGACGGTACCTATGGTTGGACTCTTCTATTTGCAGGCGAATAAACAAGTTTTTTCCAGATATTTTTTAATAAATCGTCTGCTTTTAAACAATAAATAAAACTTGTTACAAAAATAAAGATTGATAATTCCAGTACAACCATGTAATCACTTGTCTTTCTGTCCTACTAGTGAAGAAAGTGCCATCACTGTCTAAACGCAAATACTACTCCTGTCCGAGAATAGGTCCTCCTGCAGTCACAATTACAACATTTAGGTTGGGTTTTTCAAATGTGCTAAATTTACTCTTTGTCTCATGTATTTTCCACCAAAACTTATCAGATTATATTGCATCTAAATGTAAACTACAGTGATGCAGAATTTCAATGTATTTCAATCAGCTGAACCGAGGACATTCAGTAAAAACTTTGATTTTCATCCGCTAAAAGTTACTGTACTGGTACAGAAAGTGAATTTATATTGATGTCCGAGATTTTTAAAAGATTATAATGAAATATTCAGGCTTATCCTTTTGCCATCAAGGAAAAGGTCATTATTGTAATTGTCTATATTTAGTTTTTACAGATCTACATAATTCTTTTTAACCTGGGTTCCTTTTCAGGTGTAGGTTTATATATTTTTTTACCTCAATCTTTTTGGCAGGTAAACATTAACATTGTATTTTCTGATTTTTGTGTCATTGTTGGTATTTTGTGAGTTTTGTATGCACATCTCTACAACAATGCCTACACGAGTGTGTAGATATACATGTCATGGTTGTTTAAACTACATTGTATGTTAAGTATCATTTTGTTACGAGCTATTTTTTGGTCTTGGTCTTTGGCATCACTTTGTTTTACATGAAGGTCAATAGTTATGTTCATCTTATACTTCTTAAAGGTACTCTTTCATAGATTGCCCTGTGTAGGATCAACAGTGCCCTGTGTAGGATCAACAGTGCCCTTTGTAGGATCAACAGTGCCCTGTGTAGGATCAACATTATCATATATATATAAGATCAACATGATCAAATATAAGATCAACAGTGCCCTGTATAAGATCAACAGTGCCCTGTATAAGATCAACAATATCCTGTATAAGATCAACAATGTCTAGGATCAACCTTGTCCTTCATAGGGCCATCAGATCGTCCTGTATAAAATCAACATTGTCCTGTATAAATCAACTTTGCCCTGTATAGGATCACCAAATGTCCTATATAGGATCAACATAATCAGGTATAAGATCAACACAATCAGGTATAGGATCAACATTGTCCTGCATTGGATCAACATTTTACTGCATAGGATCAACATTATCCTGTGTAGGATAAATCATTTTCACTTAAACTTACCTTTTGGTAAATACATGAAAATAACTACAGCAATTTAAAATAATATGAATAACCATATAATAAATTTTTGCAGAGATTTTATATTCAATTAACTTGCCGTAGTGACTCACTGATTTAAAAGATTACCTGCCTTATGTGACCTAAATGTATGACTCCCAAAGTGTATTTTTCCTATACAAATCACCTGAATTAAGATACCACCTGTCATATGCGACCATTTTTGCATCTTCTCGTGGTCGGTCTCTTAAAACAGGTTTGACTGTATTTTATACCTGGATATTTTCACTCCCATTTAATTTTCATCCTTAGACATGAGGGCGAATTTAAGATGGCAGCAAAAATGTCAAGCCAAAATACACGAAGCATGGACATACATGTCATCCATGGTGATTTAGGGTGAATATGTCTTTTGTCATAAAAGAGTGAAAATAACCAGGGGCGAAAAACTTCAAGGTATACAGTTGTTTAGATATGGAACACACAGAGCATCTTACCAGGAACTGAAATTAGGTTGAAATACTCACAAATATTGGGTTAAATTCCAAATACTGCACGTATAAAATGTTAGATCAAGCAAGAATTGGCAAGTGAGTTTACGACTTCCATTTTATTCTGACCCCATTTATTTTCTTATTGTTTATCGTTTGAGTTCCTGGTTGTTTGTCTTAAATGTTTTTATTCCATCAAAATAACAGTAAATTAACTTTTACTGCATAAAGAAAAGAGTTTTTCAAAGTTTAATTTAGTTTGTTGATTTTCATTGTAGCTACTGGAATTTAGATCCACAAGCTGAAATAAGCCTGTGAGAAATCGGTTAATTTTATCCATCTTACACACTATAACCCTGATACAATATTCCAAACAATTAACGCATTGACCCCTGAAAAACAATGGACTCTTCTGTCAATCAATGGCTTAGACCAGTCCAAATGTGTCTTTAGGAGTGAATGGGTTAAATGAATGATATGTTGTCAGTAAGCAGATATGTTTATGTTAAAAAAAAACTCCATATCCAAAATTTATTTTTCTGTAATTCTGTGAAAGAGGACCTTTAAGGGTAGAATTTCAGTTTGGGTATCATTGAATGTTGTTCAAATTACATTACTGTTTTACAAAAACAATCAATAAACTGATCTGACAATATCGGTTTCAAATGTTGAAAGAAAGTTAATAGCAGATCATCATCTGAAGGTCAGGGAAGATAATTTTATCTGGATTTCGTTGTATCATTTGAGATCAAATAAATCATTTCTTGACCACTTATATGTTTGTTTATCACTTATTTTATTGAAAGGCATACAAGCTATCAAAAATGAATTTTTTGTTTTTATTAAAAGTTTCAAATATTTGATGATTCATACAAATAAAATGTTTTTAAAAAACCCTGGTTGAAAAAAAAATTTGTTATAATGTTGTATTTGTGAAAAGAAATGGAATGTGAATAATGGGCGATTAAAGATTGATGGCAGGCATAACAATCTTCCACATATTTTATTCATTCTATGCAATATATATGCTATAATATTCCAAGGCAATATATCTTTTTAGCCTTTTTAATCAAAGTTTTGGTCTTATCGCAGGATATGTTTTAATCAAAATGACACCTGTGTGCCTTTAAGAAGAATATCAAATTAATTTTGGGGTATAGTCTTTTTGGTCCATCTGTTAGTCTGCTTGCAACATTCTATCTAATAACTCGAGTTTCCTCATAAAATTTAACCAAATTAAGGTTTTTTTAGCTCACCGGGATGAAAGCCTGGAGAGCTAATGTCATACCCCTGGCGTCATTCTCTTCAGCGTCCATAGACAAAGCTTTAATCTGGCCAATATTTCTTTAACTGCAAGGGACAGGGCTTTGATATTTCATTTGGTACCTTGACTTTTGACCTAGTGACCTTATCCTTGGACTTTGACCAGCTTTCAAAAAGTTAAACCTTCAACTTGGCTATATCTTTTAAACCATGAGGGACAGGGCTTTTATATTTCACATTTAAATTTCTTATGACCAAAACGTTCATTTGCTACCTTGAGTTTTGATCTGGTAACCTTGACCTTGGACTTTGACCTGCTTTTCAAAATATTTCTACTAGGCTATAGCTTTTAAACCATGAGAGATTGGGCTTTGATGTCATTTAGATTTCTTACGACCGGAGCTTCCCTTTGTTACCTTAATTTTTTACCTAGTAACCTTGTACTTTGGCCTACTTTTCAAAAATGTTTTTACTCGGCTATAACCTTATAAAAACCAAGAGGGACAGTGCTTTGGTATTTCACATATAGATTTCTTATGAACACAGCTTTTATTTGGTACCTTGACTTTTGACCTTGGACTTTGACCTACTTTCCAGTTTTTTACTTCTGAGCCGAATGAATCAAAATATTTACCTGTCTTTTGACCATAAAACCTGATAGCTGTTGGTCAAATACCTATTTTGAAAAAAAGTGCACCCATCTCTGCCATCTTTTTTTTTGTCTTTTGACAGTGCAGGGTCTGTTTGCGGCCCCATTTCCAATGTCAAAATGTAACATTTTCAGCAAGAAAATTTCAAATTTTTAATATGTTCAATAAAAAAGATATCTGCAATTAATTCAAAAGATGAACAGGAAAATAAAAACAAATGTAATTGAATTTTCTTCAGCAAGTAAGATGCAAAGTCAACTTTGTAAACTTTAATGAATTAAACACTAAAATATAAAAGAAATTATCTTCAGATATGTTAAATGCTGTTAGATAATTCCCAGTTTGTCGAAGGTATTGCAAATTCCCAGTTAGAAAGGTACTATAGACCCCTGTATCTAGAGACCGAAAAACACCGTGCTTTCAAACCATGAAGTCTCTCATCTCTAGTCGGCACAAATACAAGTCCTTCTTGCACATAAGGCCATTCCAAGTTTTATATGTAAACTAACATTTCATAGGCTATAATTTTGTGTCAAAGTTATGGTTTTTATAAGTTTAATTTTGTTTTTCTTTTGTTAACATTAAGAAAATAAGTTAAATGTGCATGAAATTGAATTTTTTCTCGTAAATGTTTTTTTTTTCTATCGTTTTGTGGGTTTTTTTTTTCGATAGGTAGGGTTTTGATTTTAAGATGGACGTTAAACATAAATAACTTGGGATAACCTGAGATGAAGTGAATGAGAAATATTGACAGTTTACTTGCGGAAGGCTGATGGTCTTCTCTCAGATACGAGTAGGCTTACTGGGTTCCCGCCTCCACCATTAAGATTTGATTTCATCCATTGAAAATAAGATCGATTAGCTGGTGGAAAAACTATACTAATGAATAACTGTACAATAACTTACTGATACTGTCCAATAGTTCATTTTCGAGTTCTTATGTAGTCCGTTTTTGGATCCGGATTTTTCATGCGTCGATTCAGCTTTGTTATGCTTAGGGATTTCCGGTATGTATCTTTGCGTCGATCAAGAAATAAAACGCAATTATATCTGAAGGCCAGATTATTGTCACTTATCCATTTATAACAAATTTAACTCTACACCTGATGAAGTATTGTGACATTTTGATGTATTGTATGAAATCTGGCATTTTATTTCTTGATCGACGCAAATACACACCGGAATTCGCTATGCATAACAAAGTTGAAGCGGCGCAAGAAAAATCCGGATCCATAAGAACTCGAAAATGATCTGTTCTTGATCGACGCGAAGATCTGTTCTTGATCGACGCGAAGACACACTGGAATTCGCTAAGCATAACAAAGTTGAAGCGGCGCAAGAAAAATCCGGATCCATAAGAACTCGAAAATGATCTGTTACAGTGAAACTTGTATATAAAACCCCTCTGATGGACTCAACAAAGCCAGTCTTTATATTGAGGTGGTCTTCATATAGAGGCTGATTTGTACACAAATGGTATTATTTAGGACAGCAAAAAAAAACAAAAAAACTAAACTCATGATGACCAGGTGGTCTTTGTACACAGGTGTTCGCTAATGCAAATTTTACTGTACTTCTTATTGGACAGTTTTCTGGTGACTTATAGAACAGTTAACAATGAAATTAGTCATTCGTACCTGACAAGAAATTTCAATTATAAAACATGACGAAACAAAACTGAAATTCAAGAAATACACAGAAATTATTTCAGTTATTAGACTTATAAAAATCAATGCAAGTTCTGTATTTTGATGGGGAGATGAGAACTATTCAGCAAGTTATAAAAGATAACGCTTGCATTTAGGCCTATACTTGTGATTTGTTTTTTTATTTGTTTTTTTTTAAGCCCCCCCCCCTTTTTTATTACTTAGATTGATATACAATAACAAAAAAGAGATATACACAGACATAATATATTCATAATATATAGGAATATAAGAATTTTATGCCTGTGTGTAGCTCTTAGCTTGATATAGTACACAAAGTACAAGTAGTAAAAGTAAAAAATTCAAAATAGGGCCTATGTGTGTGTGTGTGTGTGTATATATATATATATATATATATATATATATATATATATATATATATATATATATATATATAAAAATATAATTTTTATTTTTATTTTTTGTTTTACGCCATACTCAACAATCTTTCAGTCATATGATGGCGTCCAGTTTTTATTGGTGGAGGAGAAACCCCGGTTACCCGGGTAAAGACCACCGACCTTCCGCAGGAAAACTGGCAAACTTTCCCACTTAATTCTATATATATATATATATATATAATATATATATATATATATATATATAATATATATATATATATATATATATATATATATATATATTTGTACATCTAAAACTCAAAGTCCATTAGAAATAATTGACGGACAAAACTATCCTGTAAGTATAAAGAGTGAACGTTAGAATTTTTGGTTTTGAAAATCATGGGCAGATGAGAACAATACAATAAATTGTGGAAGAGAATACATAAAGAGAATACATCCATTATGCTTGATCATCACCATACTTGAAAATAATTGACAGGCAAAAATATCCAATAAATTTTGAAAGAGATTATTCTAGTAGATACAGCAGGTCGCGAAGTCACCAAATTTATTCTGTACTCAAGCTCAACTAACCTTTCAGGATTTTAAGGTAAAATCAAGTGAACTTCATTCTGTAACTGGACATGTTTGTATTTTGTTGGCTTACAATTGTAAATAATGGTCAAAATTTATACTCATTTGAAGGAAACTTCAGAAATATTAGAAAAATGTTTTTGTACGTACTCAAATTTTGAATACCGTACTCAACATATTTATTAATTTTTTACAGGAAAATCATTAGTGTGACGCAAAAATTTAAAAAGGAATGATGGAAAATATTGATATGTTTCCTATTCACTCAAACCCAGAATATTTACACCGATTATATAGTCAAAATAATGAAATAAAAGCCAATTAAATCCCCTAATTTCTCTTACAGTTCTTTGTACAGGTAATGTTTCTTATGGCTTTCACTTTTTCCTTCATTAGGTTTTCACTCTCATGTTCACTAACAATAAAAGACCTAAAATATATCTATTTCTTTCTGAAAAGAAACTACATTTCGTCAACATCAATTTCAAACCATGTTGCCTGATCTTTATCAAACACTTTTTGAATATGTCTAAGATGTTCTTCTGAGTCTTTTGAAAATATTAAAATGTCATCGGAAGTAGCAGTGGCAAAGTCCTCACTTTCTTGTAATACTATGTTCTGGAGTTCTTGAGAAGATAGCTGGAGCCATTACTTAACCCAAAGGTGCATTACATTAAACTGAAATACCCTTTTGTGACAAGTAAATGTTGTTTTTTCTTTTACTATCTTCATCCATTTGTACTTGCCAATACCCGACTTTTAAGATCTAAACTAGTGAAATGTTTGGCCCTTTCCAACCTAGCTAAGATGTCCATCAATTCACTGGTAATGGAAATGGATATAGGTTTCACTATTTTATTTAAAGATCATAAGTCGACACACATTCCTTTTGGATTCCGTCTTTCTTCCCAACTACAACTAATGGAAAAGCCCATGTTGGACTTGACCCTTTCTATAATTACTGCATCTAACAATTTCAATCTACTGCCCTTATCAATCTACTTGTCTTTTTGTTAAGAGGTGTTCTATAAGGCCCTATTTCTGATTGGTGGATGGTCCCCTGGTCTATTTTCATTTTTCACTGTACTAGTGTGACCTAACTCTGGCATCAGTTTTTTGCAAAAATATCTTATTTTCTAGTAACAGACTAAAAATACTTTCTTTTATTACTCCGAAGGTGTGTCAATATCTTTATGAGAGTCTACATCTCCTACTGTAATTTTCTGGACTTAAAGCTGTGATTCTACTTTGTATCTCATCTATTTCTAGAAGCTCTAATTTTTCCTAACACTTGACCTCTTTTTTAATCTATAAAATTTATTTGTTTGATTAAATACTAATACTGGAATGTTTCAATATTCCTGTTACTGTTTCACTATTGCTTCTTGAACTACAAGTCCTGGGTCATCCTAAAAGCATCCATCCATTGGATACTTGAGATTTCAAAATTTTCTTTATTTTTTACTGATTAAAAGCATCTATTTGTCCTAACAAAACATATTGTCCCTTACTCTGTGGTCTTTATGGTAGTTGTTTTTGATACTCTTACTATGGATGATATGTGAGTATCATCTTCAAATTTAACATACGGATTCTCCCTATTCTTACGCAACCTAAATCAAAGTATAGTCTTACTTAACACCATTTTTTTAAACCAGTTCCACATACCAAAGGATAAAGTTTCTATTCAAAACCATGGTGGACATAAATATTATGATTCATGGTCATATTTATTCATCGTAAATTTTATATTTTCTGCATACCTATTACTCTTAAAGTGACTTGACCTTTACACCTGCCCTGAGATTTGGTTTTTCTTTAACCAAACCTAACTTGATTGGAGATTTTTTGGAAGCACTTTTTACTAATTTAATGATACTTCTGCCCTGTATCTACTAAAGTCCATAAATTTTTGTTTTTGAATCCCATAGTACACATGAAACTTGGATTTCCCGCTAATTGAATTTTAATAGTTTTTATCTAATTTACTACTAGAGTTATCTACCTTACTTTTTCTTAATTTTCTACTCACAACTCTTCTTATCGGGCTTCCCTTATAAGAAGTGCCTTCTTGTTTTCCTGTTCCCTATGTTCCCTATAACTGAGATCCATTGTTGTCCTATTACGCTGGGTGAGTTTTCTGAAGTTTGTTCACTATACTACAGGTGGTGCATGGGAGTGCTAACTGTTTATTTTGACTGAGGGAGTATTAGCTCGCATTGGGGGTGCGGACAGTGCTAACAATCTGAGGTGGTTTTCTGGTAATGCTAAATGTTTGATCATCTGACTGATTTTGTTGATGATGTAAAATTGTGGAGGTCGAAAAGTTGAAGTTTTGCCTATTCCGATAAGTATTAGGTGTTAAACTGCGAGGGGTGGAGTGATCGTATTTTGCTATATTGATAGTTATTATTTTGTTCTCCCCTGCCAATCCGATTCGTTGGTGGTTCCGTGATTATACTGCCCATATGGTACCCAGTTTACGAGGTTAATGTTTCGATTTGGGACAATTTTTTTAAGGTGACCTATCATGTGACATACCCAACATTCTGCGCCCTAATAACCTAATCTGGTACAGATTGTGGAATTTTTGTCTACTTGGACTACTTGGTTGTTTCTGTTGTATTTGATATTTTAACCCTTGGTGTTTGCTGTGTTTGTTGTTTGCTTAGCGTTTTTGAAACCTAACCTGTTTTCTTATTAATTATCTGCTAATGATTATTTGTAAGTCATCTTCACTATCCGTCACTGTCTGTCTCGTCAGCTGCATTTATGTCTACATTTTTAAGGCAATTTTGAGTAGTGTTGACCTTTTTCTTAAACAATTCTTACAAATAGTTTATTTCTTAAGTGATCTACTATCCATTGGTTGTATGTGACTCTGTCTTTCGTTTGTCGGTTTGTAAATCTAAACCCATTTTTGTGTACAGTCTAAGGTCAATGCAATTTGATTCCATAACATTTTTGTTCGCGAGTCGCAATCTTAAACTGCGGCTCTTCTAAAGTTGTAAGGCTTCTTCTATAATCAATTTCATTTTGATGTTAATCAAAAAGTCACCCCTTTACAAAATATGTCCTATCAAACTGTTGTTCTACTAAGTCTTTTGTGCTCTTTGTTTTTTAGTCTGCTGCTGTCGTGTAAAACATCCTCAGTTGCTTGTATTAAATTTCTTTCCACAAAACATTTGTACTGACTCGTCTGTTCTCTTGTTTTAGATTTCTTAACTTAATTTAATGCCTGTCTTTTGTTTGTCACTTCCCAAATTTTTTTTTTTAATAATTTCTTGTGGTCCCCCCCAAACTAGGCTTACACTTTTCGTTATTTTCTTGTTCTATTTAAATACCTCCTAATAAAATCGCGCTACTGCCCCGTGAACATGTTACCAAATGCTTTATATCCGGCATTTTCTGTACATTGTAATATCAACTAAATTTTGCATATCTTTCTATGTTGATATCCATGCCTTAAGGTCTGCCGGTTTAAACCTGAAAAGTACTTAATTACCTGATGTACAAGGTAAACTGACATTGCATTTGCCCATGTTAGAGAATTGTCTCAAAATGTTATCAAAACATCTCTTTTTCATCATATCACCTTTGTTTTCAGGTATCCCAGACACTCTACAAAATGGTGGTTCTCTATTTCCTACTCCCCCCATATACTGTAGTACCTGTTACTACTACTGTTCGGTTTTGTTTGGTACGTCTGACTGACCTGAGTGCTTTTTGTTTTTATTTCTATTTCTGTTTCATTTTGCATGTCTGTCTGATCTGACGTGGTTGGTCTATTTTTCTTTACTTCTTCTAAAATTAAATTATCCTCAATTTCTCCTAAAGCCGGTAGCCATACTACTGAATTTTAATCTATTTTCCTCTGCCATTAATTATTGCTGTTTTTAATTTTGTATTTTATTTCGGAAATGTTTAAATTGTGGTTTAACTAAATTTTGTTAATGTTTTCAAAATAGGTTTTTTATGTGATGTTTAATACTATTGCTAAAATACAGTTAAAATTGTTAGTTTTTGTTTAAACTAGAGTTGTTGGTTAATTTATAATTTTATTAATTTAACGTTTTAAGTTTTAGAGTTGGTCAAAAAAGAATGTTCACAATTTTTGGTCAAAATAATTAGGTACTAAGAAAAGTAAAAAGTCTTACCTTTTCGTTTCAAGTCTTGTGTTGTTCCCATGGTCTTTTTCCAGGGCAGAAAAGGCACAAATCGATATGTAAACCCAGCCCACAAATATCAATAAACATCAAAGTCCCCGTCTTGTGATCGTAATAGTTTTATTCTCAGCACAGCAGAGTGTACAGCAATGGTAACTAATGTTTCAACAATCAGAGAGGTTGGTGGGTTTCTCTCTAGGCGGTTTCCCGCTGGTCTCTCTCGTTTCCAGAACTAATCCAGTGCTTATATACATTTGTCAGTTTTTGACCAACGGCAAAACACTAAAAGTTTCTAGAAACTTCTAGAGAGTTAAATGCATCTACACATTGGAAGGATTATGGGGAGCCAGCATCAATCAAAATCTGTCATAATGGCATACCTTTGGTACCTTTTTACACTATCATTCTTAGTACACAATACTTCAGTACTTTATATTAATTATCATCTAACATCAATTTCTTGTTTACCAAAACTGATCGATGACAGATATTTTGACCTTTTAAAACTGCAGCTTCTCAATTGCTGCTGAATTTGTATAAAGGTGTTGGAAAGTTGTTTATCCAAAACAGATATATAATGCTAAGGCTTCATATTACTAATATTATGCTGAGTAATATTTGAATTTGGAATTTTATACTCTAAATTAAACTTTGTCAACATATTTACTTGACCGAATTAAAATCATGTAAATTTTAGCTGCCCGTATTTCCCAAATAAATATATAATAATAGCAATCAATACTATTACAAGTCACAAACACTAATTAATTTACGTATATAAAAGTTCCTAAAAGATTTATCTCCCGTACCTCATGTTGTTACACAAGTGTAAAAGTAAAAAATTCAAAATAGGTGCCCGTATTGTGTGTGTGTGTGTATATATATATATATATATAGTATAATATATATATATATATATAATATGATATATATTATTATATATATACTTTATAATATAATTGTGATTTGTGATTGTTTGTTTTACCGGCATACTCATCAATCTTTCTTGTCATATGATGGCGTCCAGATCTTTATTGGTGTGGAGGAAGAAACCCCGTTACCCGGGTAGAAGACCACCGACCATCTAGGGAAAAACTGGCAAACTTTCCCACTTAAAAATTCTATATATATATATAATATATATATATAATATATCTCTAATATATATAGTATTATATATATATTTTTACATCTAAAAACTCAAAGATCCATTAGAAATACATTGACGGACAAAACTATCCTGTAAGTATAAAGAGTGAAGTTTGAATTTTGGTTATCTAAATCCATATTTGAAAATCATGGGCAGATGAGAAAAATACAATAAAATGTGGAAGAGAAATACATAAAAGAGGAATACATCCATTATGCTTGATCATCACCATAACTTGAAAATAATTGACAGTGCAAAAATATCCAATAAAATTTGAAAGAGATTATGTCTAGTAGATACATGCAGGTCGCGAAGTCACCAAAATTTTATTCTGTACTCAAGGCTCAACTAACCTTTCAGGATTTTAAGGTAAAATCAAGTGAACTTCATTCTGTAACTGGAATGTTTGTATTTTGTTGCCTTACAATTGTAAATTATGGTCATAATTTATACTAATTTTGAAGGAAACTTCAGAAATATTTAGAAAAATGTTTTGTACGTACTCAAATTTTTGAATACCGTACTCAATACCTCTTTATTAATTTTTTTACAGAAAAATCATTAGTTGTGACGCAAAAATTTAAAGAGGAATGATGGAAAATATTGATATGTTTCCTATTCACTCAAACCCAGAATATTTACACCGATTATATAGTCAAAATAATGAAATAAAAGTTGAGTTTGAGTACTCAGTAAATTTGGTGACTTCGGGACAGGGTATGTGAAAGTGTGAACGTACTTTGATATGGTTTAAGTCAGAGTGAGGTCGAAAATTTTCCAATAAGTTGGCGACTGGATTAACCTCGGACAACGTCAAGAATGTTCTTTACAAGGTACTGACCAAGTATCGTTTCTTTGGTGGCGATCCATCATCCAAGACGACCATCAGACGAGGGACCGAGTTTAACAAAGGGCCCCACGCGGGAAACGCATACAATACCCGTTCTCAAAAGAAGAGCTGAATGATTTTAAATCAAATATGACATAAATCTCCCTTAGGGTACGACCATTTAATTCTGAGGAGGGAGGGGTAGCTGTCTAATTTTGTCAAATCGGATTCTTCATTTTCCTATTTC
This sequence comes from Atrina japonica, assembly GCA_030159075.1. Taxonomy (NCBI): domain Eukaryota; kingdom Metazoa; phylum Mollusca; class Bivalvia; order Pterioida; family Pinnidae; genus Atrina; species Atrina japonica. Next base: position 28,814 of record BROG01001022.1, on the reverse strand, counting down.
CGCAAGACAGAATGTTTATTTTCAAGCAGACCAGAGACAGGTCATTTATTTTCACAAGTTTCTTCTGTATTTGTAATTACAAATATAAGTATTACAATTTTTAAATTAATTATTACAATATCAATATTCAAATTTACCTTAGTAAAATATACTGTAGTTTTAGTAAATATGAAGTCTTGCTGGAACCTAAGACGATTTTTGTGAGAAAGTTTGCCAGTTTACTTGCGAAAAGCCACTGGTGTCTCGTGGGTACATTGTAACCGGGTTTTCTCCTCAACCATTAAAAACTGGCCACCACCATACAACTGAAAAAATATTTAGTGTGGTGTAAAACAAAACAAAAATGTAAATAAGTCCAGTAAATATGTGCACTATGTCCCAGCTATATCCTCGAAAACTGAGAAATGCACTGACTATCATCTCCCAGCTTTACCCTCGAAAACTGAGAAATGAACTGACTATCATCCCCCAGCTATACCCTCGAAAACTGAGAAATTAACTGACTATCATCTCCCAGCTTTACCCTCGAAAACGGAGAAATGCACTGACTATCATCTCCCAGCTTTACCCTGGAAAACTGAGAACTACACTGACTGTTATCTCCCAGCTTTACCCTGGAAAACTGATAAATGAACTGACTATCATCTCCCAGCTATACCCTCGAAAACTGAGAAATGAACTGACTATCATCTCCCAGCTTTACCCTGGAAAACTGAGAAATGAACTGACTATCATCTCCCAGCTATACCCTCGAAAACTGAGAAATGAACTGACTATCATCCCCCAGCTTTACCCTCGAAAACTGAGAAATGAACTGACTATCATCTCCCAGCTATACCCTCGAAAACTGAGAAATACACTGACTGTCATCTCCCAGCTTTACCCTCGAAAACTGAGAAATGAACTGACTATCATCTCCCAGCTTTACACTCGAAAACTGAGAAATGAACTGACTATCATCTCCCAGCTTTACACTCGAAAACTGAGAAATGAACTGACTATCATCTCCCAGCTTTACCCTGGAAAACTGAGAAATGAACTGACTATCATCTCCCAGCTTTACACTCGAAAACTGAGAAATGAACTGACTGAGAATTGAACTGACTATCATCTCCCAGCTTTACCCTGGAAAACTGAGAAATGAACTGACTATCATCTCCCAGCTTTACACTCGAAAACTGAGAAATGAACTGACTGAGAATTGAACTGACTATCATCTCCCAGCTTTACCCTCGAAAACTGAGAAATGCACTATCATCTCCCAGCTTTACCCTCGTAAACCAATAATACATTTACTTTGTCATAGCTTCACCATCGATAATTGAGAAATGCAGATTTATCTTAAATTCGAGCTCAACAGGTAAGTTTTATTGACAGAAACGTTAAGATTTTTTTGGTGTCCTTTATTGTAAAACTATGGCTTTGGTTTTATACCTTTAACCTTGGAATTTGATAAAGTAAAATCCACATAACCTGGCGGATGAAACCTTTTTTTTCTTACCTCGACGAGTTTAAATTTTAGGTAATAAAGCTTAAATACTGAAATTACACATGGTAAAGTCATCTTTCCTGTTTGTCACGATGTCCACAAGTATCCAGAGAGGAATAAAACGTTTTTCCCGTGCAGCTTGCCATAACCGAAAAGTGAGTAGAATCATCCGTGTGATAATCAAAAGGTCACTCCGTCCCGTCATCTTACGTGATTAGGACAATAGTACACTTCGTCCGAGCTATACATTTGAAAACTGTTAGTACACTCTATTGTGGTACTTACCACACAAAATTTATAATACTTAAAAATATTCTAAAATTAGGGAATATCTTCCGGTATTTTTAGTACTAGTCATCACATACTTGAATACACAACTGAAACAATGAGTTTATACGCAGCAACGTCTTCTCAATGTTTCTTCCTTCTCTTGAGAAAAAACCTTTGTCATGACAAGGTAAAATATGAATGTCACTTACTTCCAAGCTACAGACCGATCTCAGTTTTAAGTATAGTTAGGATGTGTATTTAAAGGGACATTAGCTGTGTTTACCAAAAAATTTGATTTCAATTTGTTCCACTTATACAACAACATTTCTCCTTCTATACCACTTAAATTGGTCTGCAATACAAACAGGAGTTATACAAAGGCATAAACAAGTATTCATATACGTTGTCTTTGTGGCCACTTTTTGAAGATATTTTCCATTTTTTTTTATTGCACAAGATTAACATTGTATTTTGATATTGATTTTTATTTCAAAAACTAAGATAGTATTTACATCAGAAGTTAAATCAATTTCCGGTAATTGATGGTGTCCCCCTTACCTGACAAAATTAAAAACCAAATGTATTTATTGAGTATATCAAAGTAACACTTAGTTTCGATGCTGCCCAATCCCATTCTCGTTTCTTTTGAAGTTATAACTATCAGATACCAAAGTGTTAACCACCAGGAGCTTCAGTTCTAAGTAAACAAATCCGGTGTACACGGACCTCCTATTTTAAAATAAAAGTTTTATTTTTTCTAATTTCAGTTTCACATGTCGCTTAAGTTGTACTTTTTCATACCAGTATTTCACATGTCGCTCAAGTTGTACTTTTTCATACCGGTATTTTATTTCTAATGACAAACTACAGATAGTTCCTTTAAGTTTTCCACATTTTGGAATTTAAGCCGTCAAAGATAGACATAGTTATCAGTTCTCCGAGAGATACATATTTCATTAATATACCATATTGTTATCATACAGGCGACGTAGTAACGTATTTACTTTTGTTTCAACTGCATTTAAAATTTCAAGCTGCAAACTTTAAATGTACGGGTTAAACTTTTAAAACAAAGACTGTCACTACAAATACACTGAAAATGCCCATGAACATAAGTGTTGCCTTTCCTATTAGTCTTATATTTTACGAACCAGGAAGAAAAACGAACAAAATTACTAACCTCATTCATCTTCTAAATAGCATCTGTAACATGCGAGTTCATTTTATTGGTATTTGTGATTTTTAAAATTAATCCGATTGTGATATCTGTTTTGTTATTGTTATCACTTAGTTTAATTTATAAATATCTTTAAAAAAAACTTTTTTTTATATTTGTCAGGTGATATGATGCAGTAGACGCCGAGTGAAATGGAGTATCTATTGCTGATTTTGTTCATCTTGACTTCGTCTGTCAATGGTAAGATTTGTGTTTACGTTGTTTTTAACATTTCGCTTTGAGGGCTTATACCATATGCATTTGTTTCTATGATTGAGGTAGTGACAAGGATTACGTATTCAATTGGGGTAAAGGATAACGTATTCAATTGAGGTCGTGGATAGTGTATTCAATGAGAATCGACAATAACGTTTTCCGCCGGGTTTGAGGATAAGGTTTTCATTTGAGGGTCGTGGATAACATATTCAGTTTTGGTCGGTGATATCCTACTGAATGGGATCAAGGATAACATATTCAGTTTTGGTCGGTGATATGCTACTGAATGGGATCGAGGATAATTATTCAATGGGGAGGGGTCCAGAATAACGTAAGCAATGGGAACCGAGGATAACATATTCAATGAGTCTAGGGTTGCCCCACCCACTTCGATTTATGTTTTTATGTATTACTTGAAAACCAATCACATCCCACCCCTAAACCATATATATTCCTGATCCTTATGGAGAGACACATTCTGTGGTGTAAAATGGGTCACAGGATGTAACCCCAAAACAAAATTACTTGTAACTTAAATGCCATTTATTGTATCCCCTCACCTGTATCATATTCCTGTCCCTTATAGAAAAGCACATTCAGTGATATATTATTCCTGTCCCTTATAGAAAAGCACATTTAGTGATATATTATTCCTGTCCCTTATAGAAAAGCACATTTAGTGATATATTATTCCTGTCCCTTATAGAAAAGCACATTCAGTGATATATTATTCCTGTCCCTTATAGAAAAGCACATTTAGTGATATATTATTCCTGTCCCTTATAGAAAAGCACATTTAGTGATATATTATTCCTGTCCCTTATAGAAAAGCACATTTAGTGATATATTATTCCTGTCCCTTATAGAAAAGCACATTTAGTGATATATTATTCCTGTCCCTTATAGAAAAGCACATTCAGTGATATATTATTCCTGTCCCTTATAGAAAAGCACATTCAGTGATATATAGAAGGATATGTACAACCACACCCTGAAATATATATTTTTACTAATAACTCGAAAATAACTCATATACCTGTCCCTAAACCATAAATATTTTTGATTGTTATGGAGAGACACATTTTGTGGTGTATATGGGGACCTTGAATGTAACACCACAAGTAGGCTACCTGACTTGAACAACCAATTTTAGAGTTACTATGGCAAGTTTTTGGGGAATTTATCCCCTATTCTTTCAATATTAAAAGTAATTTTTAATATTAATTTTTTTTTAATTAAAATATCATTTTCTAATATTAAAAAGTCAGTAAATTTCTTGACATCAAAAAATAATTTCTAGTATTAGGCCAAGTTAAAAAAAATACATCTGGTTCTAAGACACCACCGCACGGAAAAAGAAATCGCCGATGGAATCATTTTATTCGCATTTCATAAAAAATCACCGCCGTGTAATGATCCATTCCCTTCTATTTGTAGTTCAAAATGCATTTCTAAAACCCAATTAGAAACTAAAATAATTATTTTATTGACAATTCAATATGTAAATCTTTACCTCATGCCCAAAAATATAAAAAAAATACATCGTGTGTTTTCTGCTGTTGCTTGCACTTTATGGAAGTTCTGAATGAAAAAACCGATATCGAACGGAACTGAATTTCAGGATGTGTTAAAATGATGATACATGTAACACTATATAGTGTATAAAAGTTTTAAAATCTGAATTAAATGTAGGTGAATGATAACAATAAAATTAGTTACTCTAGATAAAAGTTTTAATAAAATACATAAAAATGGATAGCAATTGTTTTCAAAAATGAAACTGTTGGAATTGATTGATGATAATTATAATAATGCATTTACAATTAAATTTCTTGTAGTTTCAAAATATTTTTATGATTTGATAAATATATCATCTTTTTGCTATTTTATATTTTTTATAGTTTTAAAACCAAGTGAACAATACAATCACACAACTTTTTGTTACAATTTATTGAACGTATTGAAATTTACAAAGCTTGCTTATTGTCATATTCACTAAAGAAAATTACAAGATTTCTTTTCTTTTCAATCGATACTCCATTTTTACCACTAATGCCCATGTGAGATAAGATTCTCTCATTTGAGAACGCCTTGGAAGATTTACCTTTAATTTCTTGCATTACACCAATGAGTGGTTACAGGCAGCTCCATAGCGCGCCATTTGAATTTTCCCGCCAGGGGGCGCTTTGATACGGTTTTTTATGACATCATCAGAATCCTGGCTTCTAATTGGTCAATTCAAATGCCGCGCTATGAAGCTATCTGTGACGTCATAACCGGTAGTGCGTCATACCGGAACAGAGTTCCTACCGGAAGTGAGGTCATGCTGGTATGACAATAGTAATAGGTAGCTCCCGGGCGTATCATTTAAATTTTGCCGCCAGGAGGCACTTTGTTACGGTTTTTGATGACGTCATCAGAATGCTGGCTTCTGATTTGTCAATTCAAATAGCACACCCGGGAGTCGCCTGTGACGTCATAACCGGAAGGGCGTCATACCGGAAATGAGCTCATACCGGAAGTACGTCATACCGGAAGTGAGGTCATCGCAATAAAAAGAAAGAGCCAATCTATTTTTTAAACAAAACTTTGGGTTTTTCTAGGTTTGAGTGAAATCAGTCTGCAAGAGGTAATGAAAGTTGTCGAGAGTTGACGACAGTTGCAACAGGAGATGGGGTTTTCCTAGTTTTGAGGTCTAGAGGGAATGAACGTTGATTAGATGGTGGGGTATTTCCCTGATAGCATAATTAAGTTGTAAGTAATGAAAACCTTATTAACGTTGTAGCTTACTAATTTTTTCTTAGATATTGAAAATTACTGTTTCATAAGGTAAACACTAAGCCTATGTTATAAAAATTCAAACACTCACCCTATGCTGGTAGTGGTTTTCTGACGATGTTGACTCTAAGAGCCCCGGATCGCAAATGAGCTCTCAGAGGTCTAACTGAACCTATTCTCTATTTTTTAAAGTCATGTGACTTATTTTTTTCTTCGGAGATATTTGAAATTTTAATGCATGGAAAATAATCTAGCCCTATCTAATAAAAAATGAAACACTCACCCATGCTGATAGTGGTTTTCTTATGATGTTAACACCTCGAGCTTCGGATCTCAAATGAGTTTTCACAGGCTTAACTGAACGTCTCTCTAGTTACATGACTTACTATGTTAGACTTTAATCGAATGAAGTTAATACTTGAGTTATAACAAAAACACAAATGAAATAAAATGGGCGGCCCTTAAAAGGACCGTGGATTGCTCTGAAAAGCTGAATAAGAGAGACTAATATCAATCGATTTATCTCTGCCTTATGTTGTCTAAGATTGGCTAATGCTTTCTGAGCTAGTACGTATTGTTCAGGTACTGGAAGTGAAGGGTCAGGTCTAGGTGGTCCCTGGTGTTGTGTAAGAATGATTCTCATGTTTCTGTCTTCAGGTGGCATATTGATGTCGGATGAGTTATCCATGATGAACTAATACCGATATTCAGACAGTGCTAGTTTATATAGAGTTTATGACGTGCGCATGACGCATTGATTTTAGGATGAGTTTCATTCTTCCTGTCTAGACATCTGGCCACCTGTTTTTGACATCTGGCCATCTGTCATCTGGCCACCTGTTTTTGACATCTGGCCAACTGTCATCTGGCCACCTGTTTTTGACATCTTGACACTTGGCATCTGGTCACCTGTTTTTACATATTGACACTTGGCATCTGATCACCTGTTTTGACATCTGGCCACCTGTCATCTGGTCACCTGTTTTACTGTCACTGTTATTTCACCAGTGCCCTTATTCTCTCTCTGGATCTCTTCCTTAGACTCTGTATGGTTCATAGAGTTGTGTTACACACACTATTACGCTTTGTATCTCTATTTTCTTTTACTTAGAATCTCTATAGCTCGTGCGTCTCATAGAGCTGTGTTACACGCTATTACGCTTTGTATCCCTATTTTCTTTTACTTAGAATCTCTATAGCTCGTACGTCTCATAGAGTTGTGTTACACACTATTACGCTTTGTATCTCTATTTTCTTTTACTTAGAATCTCTATAGCTCGTACGTCTCATAGAGTTGTGTTACACGCTATTACGCTTTGTATCCCTATTTTCTTTTAATTAGAATCTCTATAGCTCGTACGTCTCATAGAGTTGTGTTACACACACTATTACGCTTTATATCCCTATTTTCTTTTACTTAGAATCTCTATAGATCGTACGTCTCATAGAGTTGTGTTACACACACTATTACGCTTTGTATCCCTATTGTCGTTTACTTAGAATTTCTATAGCTCGTACGTCTCACAGAGTTTGTAACACTAATACTCCTTCTCATAGTTTCTCAGTGGTGTTTTACACCATATAACATATGTACCTTTGTGTCTACCGTGTACTAGTACTATGCTTAAAAACTAGGTGTACATCTTATACCAAGATAAAAATACATGAAAATCAGATCCCTTTTTTAGCTCATATTTCTATCAAAAGACGATAAGATTAATTTTGTAATGCATCATGTTTTTATTACCTCGTTAAAAAGAAATCAAAATGTATTTTCGTAGAGGATTAGGGGAATGTCCCTCTGGAAAATGTACAATAATTGAATGAAAAAAGATCTTAAACTGTCACTTCATCATGGAGACGGGGTGCCAGTTGCATCAAGCGATACAGTATCCCAAAGTCGGTTTCGGGCTGTTTCTTTGGTCCATCGAGTAGCTCTCTAATCTGGGCATTTGAATTGCTGTTGTAGATATTTCTAAATGCTTTAGGAATGCTGGATTGCTCTAAACTTTCTTCAAATTTTTGCAAGATGTTCTTTCGTTCAACGTGTCTAAAGTCTCGTCAAAGTAGTGAAACATCGTTGCGCCATCATCATACATCATCAGGCAGAAATGTTGATTTTGACTCGGATGATCAATCTCACTGCCGTAACATTCAGTGTTGGATACTTCGTTTAATACGGATTCTGCGTACATTATGTGCCATTGACTATCAATGGATTTTCTATATCTCCATGTTGTAGCTGAAGTTGCCGAAAATAACTAATGTAGTGGTCCACAAGCAAAAAATCATATGGTCCGTTTCAAGTCTGAACTGAAGTTTTAATAGTGAAGTGAATCACGTGACATTCTTATCCCATCTATAGTGGGTATTTGTAGTAGTTTGTTAACGAATATCTCTCGATCAAGTCACGGGCTATACCGTTGATCTCCTAATAGGTAGGATCTTGACGTTATGCACTTACATCTTCTGTAATGGTTTCTAATAGACATAAGCGTTCTCTCGTAAAAATATCATCTTCAAACATATGATACACAATCCACATAAAATGAACGTGTTTCCACAGCACGTACATGAGTATTCAGGACTACATCGTATCTGATGTTTCATTCTTCTGTGTAATAGAGAACAGTAGATCGTCCATACAGTTGCAATCATGATTTCTTCCTGTGTGCACTAATGTGATGTCAGCCTATGTCATACCAAACATGTCACGTGATCCTTGAATCGTATCTTTCTACTCTTCCCTTTCCTATGCTCTCTCTCTCATCTCTTTTCTCTTTCCACATTTTCATCTTTTTCTCCTTTCTTTTCTCTCTCTCCATACGTTCACCTTTCTCTTATTTCTTTTCTTTCATTTCATTTTTGTTTTCTCTCATACACTCCCCACCATTCTCTCTCTACTTTATATTGTTTTTAACTCATAAATAACGACAACAAATATATCAACTCAACATTTTATTACCCCGCTCAAACTAGAAGTAGTTCTTGGAGGATTAGGAACGTCCCTCTACGACTACGTACAGTGATACAAAAAAAAAAAAAACAACAACAACAAATACTTTATTACGTCTCACTACTACGGTTGATCTTGCCAATACAGCACGGATCAAAAGAACGTCAGCTTTTGTCCTAGATCGGTCGGTTCGGATTCCTTGATGTAATTAAACCCATACTTGTCGTGACTGACAGGATTGATACCTAGTTGATTTAGGTACAGGTATACGATATTGGTCTCTAAACTCCAAACAAAACGATCGTTTCGTAAAGGCGTTGAGCCTTTTTGGTATAGGTTGATGACATAACGATTGAAATAAAACTTGACCAAGAACACCTCGATGTCTCTGACATAAATAATACACACAGTAATGTCCACAAACTTTGGTGCGAGGGTGTTGATACATCTGTTGATTATAAATCACTCGATCTGCATGGCGTTTCATAAATCGATAAATATCAGGATAAATATATGGAGGTAGTCCGTAAGAGGCAAAATATTCAGCAGTCTGAAATACCCCGCTAAAGGGAACTTTTGAAATAGTCTACAGAGGACTATGTATAATGCATAAGAATGTTAGAAACACGTATAACTTTGAAACACTCATAACCTTGAAACAGTCTAGAGAAACATACAAAACAGTACGTTTTACTTTACTGATACGTATGGGATTACCTGCATGCTACTTGGACAACGGACGATGTTTAGCAGGAATCTCATATAAGGTATCCCAAACTTCTGTCATACTGAAAGGAATGACTTCTATAACCTATCGAACCTATTGAAGATTGAAACTTTGAAAGCTAGCACAGAGAACAATTCCATACTTCACAACTTTGTAACTTTCGAACATATATGTATATTTATATAAGTGCATTGCCTTGGTATATGTATATATGTGTCTAACATTTTTTTTACAGTGCAGGACAAAGTGTGTTCATGCATGTATATAATGGGCATGATGTTTGATGCAACATCAATTAATTGATATTGTCAATCAATAAAATTATTAAGTGATATCTCATGCATACATATATATGTACTCGTGCATGTTGTACATTTATCTATAATACATACGACATGTATATGTACATGTGCATGCATGCGTGTGTGTATGTATGTATGTTTTTGTGTGAATGCATCATGATCCTGTTGATGTCTGAACACTTGTACTTACATGTATTCAGATTCGAAATTTAGTATTATCCATGGACACATGCATATCTAATATAGATAGCTACATGTAGTATATAAATACTTGTATATATGAGATCAATAAAAGCAGACCTTTTTTGCTACCTTGTATCTCCCTCTACTGATATATTGTGTGAGAGGAATATGACAAAAATATTCTTTCTAGGAACATTTTTTTTTTCGATGTAAATACATGTGCATGTATATATTTGTTCATAATATTGATACTTTACAGAACACATTGTTACCACAGTGTTTTTCAAATTTGTTTTTTAACCTCAATCCCCATCCCTCCCTACCCTTATTTTAAAAGATGGGTAATACACTGACCCCATTTGTACTTCTTAGCTCAACCACACTCAAGCTACTTGTGCTACTTGTACATACTTCTCATTCTACCTTTCTTCACCCCAACTATAACATGATAATCCTGGCTGTCCATAACCAACCCCTCACTCCAGATCCCATATTCTTCTCCCATATAATTTAGTACTCCTCTTACAATAAGAACCTTCAGTTTTTTAAGCTTAACTTGACAGTTTATCCTAAGACTGTTGAGCTTACCAGTGTACACAGTTTCACTGTGACAAAATTCCCCCATATACCGGTAATTTGCAATCAATGCATGGAAATCATATTTCTGCCTTCCTTTGAAAACACAAATTAACACTAACTGCTGAAATGTATCAAACATGTATCCATATGTTAACTTTACTAACATCTGTATGTACATATACACTTATAATATAACTACACCATTATACCATGATGGATGAAACAAATAATTTAACTATATTATTGTCAAGGTCTGCAGAATAAACAAAAAAGACAAGATGTTTTCCATTACTTAAAAGATAAAAAAATTAATATCTATGCCTTACAAGATACTCATTTTACAAAAGAACAAGAATCTCAAATTGCCTCTGAATGGAAATATTAATGCCTTTTTAGTTCGTTTTATTCAAATTCACGTGGTGTGGCCCTTCTTTTTAATGATCATTTTGAATACAAAATTAACAATAATTTTATTGATAATCAAGGTAATTATTGTATTGTAGATTTAGTCCTAGAACAAAACACTAAAGTAAACTTTGTTAACATATATGGTCCTAACATTGACTCGCCAGACTTTTATAAACATATTGAAAATAGAATAAAGGGTGACGCTAAAGTAATAATAATGGCTGATTTTAATTCAACGTTAGACCAAAATAAAGATGCATATAATTATAAGCATATAAATAATCCACAAGTTAGAAAAATAGTAAAAGATATGATGAAAAATATGGAATTATGTGATCCTTTTAGAGAACGACACCCAAATTTCAAACGATATACATGGAGAGAAAAAAATTCTATTAAACAGCAAGATTAGATTTCTTTTTAATTTCTGATACTTTGATTTCGAATGTTAGATCATGTAAAATTTTAGCAAGCTACAGATCTGATCATTCAATGATCACAATAAAAATTGAATTAAATGAATTTAAACGAGGAAAAGGATTATGGAAATTAAATAATTCCCTTTTACATGATCAAAGCTATATTGAATTAGTTAACAAAACTCTCTTAGAAACCAAAAAAACAATATGCTTTACCAACCTATAATCTTGATAAATTATCTGATATTCCAAATGATCAATTACAATTCACAATCAGTGACCAACTGTTTTTAGAAATATTATTAACAGAAATACGTGGCAAAACAATTTCCTATTCATCATATAAAAAGAAACAGACCGACAAACTTGAAAATCAATTGATTTAAGACATAGATAAATAAGAGTCAAATTTAGATGCAACAAACTCTGAAAAATTAGAACAAGTAAAACACAATTAGAAAATATATGAAATGAAAAAAATAAAGGTGTTATTATAAGATCTAAAGTACAGTGGTCAGAAGAAGGAGAGCCACACACTTAATACTTTTTAACCCTAGAAAACAAAATTTCCACGTCAAAATTAATGTTTCAACCAGAAAAAGACAATGGACAAATTATAAAAACTCAAGAAAAATTCTAAATGAAATTCAGTTTTTTTATACAAATCTTTTTACTAACATAGATGTAAAATTACAAAAAAATCTTTCCTTGAATGAAACATTAAAAATATTAAGATTAAGTGTCGGAAAAAGGAAATAAAACAATACAAGGAGAAATAACAAATAACAATGAAGCATTAAAAGTCCTAAAAAAATATGAAAAATAACAGAAGTCCAGGATCCGATGGTTACACAGTTGAATTTTTAAAAATGTTTTGGGATAAGATTGGCGATTTTACTATTAGGTCGATAAACGAGGGCTTTAAAACAACAATTATGTCAATAACACCGAGACAAGGTATAATTATTTGCATTCCAAAAGGCAATAAACCTAAACAGTACTTAAAAATTGGCGATCAATTACATTGCTGAATATAACCTTTAAAATTGCTTCAGGGTGTATAGCTCAAAGAATCAAATCAGTATTAGATAATTTAATAGATGAAGATCAAACTGGCTTTCTCTCAGGAAGAATTGTAGGTGAAAACATTAGAACTGTATATGATATTATGAATTTTACTGAACACTACAATATACCTGGAGTGATATTTTTAATAGACTTGAAAGAGCTTTCGATTCAATTTCCTGGAATCTTATTTTTAGTGTTGATTTTAATAATGTAAAAATTCTCAGATACCAAAGTATAAATCAATAGAATATCCAGGACATAGATACAAATCCGGTAAAAATGGACAAACACGGACCTCTCGAAACCAAGAGGTGGGATCAGGTGCCATGGAGGAGTAAGCATCCCCTGTCGACCGGTCACACCCGCATTGAGTCCACAGTCAAGTCCAATGAAATACTTGAGGAGTGTTTCCTCGTCACAATTGGTACAGACGTCTCAACAACCGCCAACGAAAAAGCAACTCAACATTTCACTTCGTGAAACAGAGTAGTCGCAAACAAGACTATATATTATACCGGTAAAAATGGACAAACACGGACCTCTCGAAACCAAGAGGTGGGATCAGGTACCATGGAGGAGTAAGCATCCCTGTCGACCGGTCACACCCGCATTGAGTCCACAGTCAAGTCCAATGAAATACTTGAGGAGTGTTTCCTCGTCACAATACATGTCAAAACTTTTGCATCTGCTATCAAACTTACATGGGTTAGGAGAATACTGACTGACAAAATCTCAAAAAAGTAAATATTACAAACAACGATTGTGTGATCTATGCCAAACATCATCAGAGACATTGAGACACCTATTCTGGAACTGTCCAAAAACTAAAATTTTAATATCAGAAATTGAACATTGGCTCAATGCAACCTTAAACTGTAACATTATGTTCACTAAATTAAATATAATATTTAGTATTAGAGATAAAACACAATACTCTGAGATAATTAATCTATTTCATATATATATATATATTACAATTTACAAGAAAACACTAAAGTTGCAATTAACAATTTGATAAAATTAGGAACAATGCAAAATAGATCTCCCAACAATAAATAACTTTTTAGAAAATAAATACAGGAATACTAGTATTTTATTTATAATTATTATGCATGTATGCATGTATGTATATTCATCTGTGTTATTAGTATTTATTCCTTGTGCTTTTGTGTAGCTCTATAATGTGTGTTTGATGTTATTGATTTTTGGGTCTCTCTCTCTCTCTCTCTCTCTCTCTCTCTCTCTCTCTCTCTCTCTCTCTCTCTCTGGTCTGAGTATTTGGTCACTCAGACATATAAAATCCTCGTACTCCCTAAACAGGTGGAATTGTAAGGGTTGATATCAAAACTCTGGCCATATACCATAATAATTTAAAAAAAATATATAATAAAACAATGATAAAACTAATAATAATAATAATAATAATAATAATAATAATGATAATAAATCGTTACGTAAAAAACAACTTTGAACTTTCTCACTTTGAGACTCACATTTTTCCATACGTAGATCATTACAAACATTACAAGTTTGCTTCATCATGTTGAAACAGAAAGTTAGACAGTTGCAAACTAACTTTACAACTTTGAAAGTTAGACAGCAAACTAACTTTACAACTTTGAAAGATAGTTGGAAACTAACTTTACAACTTTGAAAGTTAGACAGCTGCAAACTTTACAACTTTGAAAGTTAGACAGTTGCAAACTAACTTTACAACTTTGAAAGTTAGACAGTTGCAAACTAACTTTACAACTTTGAAAGTTAGACAGATGCAAACTTCAATGATTCCATATCCAAGATGACGGTCTCCATATACTCTTTGTTTCACTACCCACCCTCCCTCTTTGATACAGACAGTGTATACAGTCTATACAGAGACTTTATGTTTGGGATAAAAGAAAGATCACTCTGTATGTGTTTCAAAGTTATACGTGTTTCTAACTTCATTCTGATGCATTATGCATAGTCACAGTGGGACGACGTTTATCCTCTGCAGACTATTTCAAAAGTTCTCTTTAGCGGGGTATTAGACTTGATGAAAAATTACCTTGTGTTTGTGTATTGTATGTTGAGTATTAAGGTGTACACATAGAGTATCTAGTGTTTATCCACACAGATACGGTGACACAGAGGAATAAAATTATACGACTTATTAGAAGGTATAAAACAGAAGTGTATAACGCAACTCTATGAGACTTGCGGGGTACAGAAAGTAGGCTAGAAGTAAGGCATACAAAGAAAATAAGTAAAGGATACAAAAAGTAAGGGTGCAACGGGAGTACGTCTAGTGTCATATAGGTAATCTCATCCGTATCAGTAAAGTAAAACGTACTGTTTTGTATGTTTCTCTAGATTGTTTCAGAGTTATGAGTGCAAAGTTATACGTGTTTTACTTCGTTCTTATGCATTATACATAGTCACAGTTGTCTACAGACTATTTCAAAAGCTCTCTTTAGCGGGATATTAAACTTGTTGAAAAATTACCTTGTGTTTGTTTATTGTATCTCGGTAATTACGGTGTAAACATAAAGTATCTAGTATGTATCTATACAGATACGGTGACACAAAGGAATAAGATTATACCACTTATTAGAAGGTATAAAACAGAAGTGTGTAACACAACCCTATTAGACTTGCGGGATACAGAGAGTATATGTAATGCATACAAAGAGAATAAGTAAGGGATACAGAGAATATGGGTACAAGGGGAATACGTCTGTTTATTAGGATGCTGATACAGAGACTACAAAACTGTTGGCCCATCCGTCGATGTTGATCTGATTTCCCACATTTCTTTACACTATATATGTGCAGACATCCCATTCTTTTTTATCGTTGTTGTTGTTTGTGAGTAGTTCCAAATACAAATGATATAAAGAATCAAAACAGGAGTGAAAGAAAAGAAATGTGGAAAAGAGAGAGAGAGAGAGAGAGAGAGAGAGAGAGAGAGAGAGAGAGAGAGAGAGAGAGAGAGAGAGAGAGAGAGAGATATGGGAAATGGAGAGAGAAAGCGATAAGAGAGAGTAGAAAGATGCCAATCAGAGATTTCGTGACTTGTTTGGTATCTGGGGCTCACATCACAAGAAGGCACAGGGTACACAGCGTACGTCATAAGCTCAATATAAGCTAGTACTGTCTGAGTCTCGGTATTAGTTCATCATGGATAACTCATCCGACATTGATATGCAACCAGAAGAGAGAAACATGAGAATCATTCTTACACAGAGGACACGTATTGTAATAAGGCGACACAGGCCAACAGATTATGGTAGTACCTCATCATTACCTACTAGACCATCTTAACCTACTACACAACACCAGGGACCACCTGGACCTGAGCCTCCACTCCCTTATTCAGCTTTTCGGAGCAATCAACAGTTCTTTTAAGGGTCACCCATCTTATTAGAATAGAAACCTTAATTAAACGTATGCAGGTGTTATGTATGTTGTGTTATTCTGTAGCGGCGTGTTTAAAATATTGTAGCGACTAAACACTACTTAGGGTGCGAACTTCATTTAGATCATAAGTCCGAAACGATTTAGAGTTGAAATAAGCTTAAGCATGTCAGCAGATGACATTAGTGTGACGTCACCAAGTCAGCTGACAGTACTTGTCTTGCAGAATGGTAGGTCTCGCCATTTTGTAATGCCAATCACGGTTAGATTTTGATATTGTTAAGATTAAAATGTGTACTCTTGATGCATTTTCAATACATCAATACACAGAATAGTGTACATCGAACGACCCGGATGTGTTTACTTAGGTAAAATAGAATGACAATCGTTAGGTTGCTACTCGCTTCTGTATCAGTGTATATGCACTCAACATTAAACGTTTTATTATCATTTGTGTTTTTGTTATGACTCAAATATTCACTTGAATAGATTGATAAAAGTCTAAAATAGTAAGTCACGTGACTATAGAAAGCTTCAGTTAGGCCTCTGAGAGCTCATCTGAGATCCGAAGCTCGAGGTGTCAACATCATTAGAAAACCACCGCCAGCAGACAGCATGAATGAGTGTTTTATTGTTTATTAGATAGGCCTAGATAATTGTCCTTGCATCAAAATATCAAAACTTTCAGAAGAAAAAATTAAGTCATATGACTTTAAAAAATAGAGAATAGGTTCAGTTAGGCCTCTGAGAGCTCATTTGAGATCATTACAATTAATAGAAAAGCACTACCAGCATGGGTGAGTGTTTGAATTTTTATTACATAGGTCTAGTTTTTATCTTATGAAACATGTACAAACAGTAAATTTCAATATCTGAGTAAAAACATAAGAGTTCAAACAACGTTTATTAAGCTAAAGCTTAATCATGCCATCAGGTGAATACCCTAACCGATCAACGTTGTAGACCTCCAAACTGTAAAGCCTGAACTTTCGGTTCTAAAAATAGATTCACTCAGCTCTCTATAGACCAATCATCAAAGAGGTCAAAGTTGAGGAGACGAAGTACGTCTCGTGCACTATAATGGTCATATAAAACAAAGCTGTGCTCGTATATTTTCACCGCAATTCGTTTCAAAAGACACAAAATTTAACACATATGATGAACGTAGTACTCTCCTGGAGGCTGAAACCCTGGTACATCCTAAAGAAATTGAAGATGGCGTCCCAGGAGTGGGAGTTCTATGATCAACAGAAGGCTGGATTATTAAGATGGTACGTCACTACGTGTAGCTGAGCAAAAGAGCTGAGGCCAGAAGGCCGAAGATGGTCTATTGCCGGTGTCTGTAAAGCACAGGTTTTTTAATCCGTAAACAAACGGCCCTTTTAAGGGCCACTCATCTTATTAAAAAAGAAACCTTAACTGAAAGTATGCAGTTTTTGTATGTGTTGTGTTATAATGTAGTGGTAAGTCTAACATATAGTAAGTGAATGTGAACATTCACTAGCTCTTTTACTTGATCGATAAATTTTATTAGATAGAAATCCAAATTAGTTAATTCTAAAATTGTAACTTTAAAAACTAGAGAAAAAGTTCAGTTAGAACTCTGAGAGCTTATTTGGCATCAAGTTCGAAGAGTCAACATCGTCAGAATAAAATCCTCTGGGTGAGTGTTTCAATTTTTAAATTTTATATACAGAAGTACAAGAAACAATATAAAAAAATACAGATACTGTTTTCACTGTCTGAACTTTGATACTTGTTGAAACGACGTAAGTGAACAACTTCATACTTCACAACTTTGTAACATTGTACTTTATAACTTTGAGACTTCATAACTTAGAACGTTACACACGTTGTAACTTTGAAACATGAGACCGGTACACACTTTGCAAACTTTGAGAACGTTACATAAATGATCACTTTGCAAACTATAAGAACATTACACACTTGATCACTTTGCAAACTTTAAGTACATTACACACTTTCATGTTGTATGTCTCTCTCCTGCCGTGAGATTAGTCATTCTCTCGTTTCCGGTAAATTGAAGTTTCCCTCATTAGCCGGGATTCCCCGTCTATCCATGAAACTAGATATTCCATGATTTCATATCCAAGATGGCTTTTTATATTTCCGGTTTCACTACCCACCCTTCACTCTCTTGTTTAGTGTATACAGTCCATATAGAGTAATCTCCCCTTTGTACCAACCTACCGTCTAAACAGAGTAATTTCCACTATTGTTCCACACATACAGTATATACAGAGTGATCTCCCTTTGTTCCACCTCTAGCGTCTATACAGAGTGATCTCCCATTGTACCAATTCTAGAGTCTATACAGAGTTATCTCCCTTTGTACATACTCATACACTCTAGTCTTAGTACAATGATAACATGTTCAAGCTTGACTCATTGTTACGAGCTCGGCTTACCGCTTCTCGCGCTTGACACGGGATCGGCAACTCTCGCGAACTCTCGTTAACTCTCGCCGACTGTGGCGACACCTTCTACTAATTTCACTCCAAGTCTCTAACCTGGAAAAACCCAAAATTTCGGTTCTAAAAATAGATTCACTCTCAGCCCAAAACTGAAAAAAACCAACTTCTTCTAGTTTTAGCCGCTGACCTCTCGTGAACTCACGTGACTCTCGTGACCCCGACCTTTTGTGATGAAGGCTTTCATTAATTCGTTATCCAAGATGGCCGCCTCCACATCCCTCCTCTTCCGGTCATAGACACACCTCCGAACTCAACGATTGGCTCTGTCTACTTTTTGCCATGGCAACATGACCTCACTTCCGGTATGACGTACTTCCGGTATAACCTCAATTCCGGTATGATACACTTCCGGTTATGCCGTCACGGCGGCTCCAAAGCGCGCCATTTGAATTGACCAATCAGAAGCCTGAATCACTGGCGGGAAAATTCAAATGGTTCGCTATGGGGCTGCCTATAACTACTGATAGGCTTGTCCAATGCAAGACACCACTTACACTGTGAACGTTCTGTCTTACACTTTGTATTTCCTGACGCAAACTTTAAAATAAAAAATAATTATAGTATGCAATAAATAATTTTAAAAATATGGAGATTATTGAAATTATTAATTTTGTGATTTAGAAATTAAACTCGTTTAATTGATCAAAATTTAACTTACAATATGTGAAAACATTTTTTCTCTTCACTTCTTGACTAGCACTAGATGCATGTTATGGGAAAAATAACCTGCAAATAAATTTGAATGGCGACGACAGACAATTAATTCAGATAAAATAATCATTCATTACAAAATTTTCTGGGACAGTGGAATTCCACCTCAGACCAAGATTAATGGTCCAGGACACGGCAAAGCCTCGTCCTAAAGCGTAAATCTTGTCCCCTCATTGAATTTTATTAACATGATTAACCCACACTCGTTTGTTTTTGTTTGTTTATTATTGTTTAACGTCACCCTCAAGAATATTCCACTCATATGGAGACGTCAGCAAATGCCTGTGAAGGGCGTCAAAATTTGGCCTATGCTCAGCATTTACGGCCATTGAGCAGTGAGGGTCTTTTAACGTGCCAACACCTACTGTGACACGGGACCTCGGTTTTTACTGACTCATTTGAAAGACAGGAAACCAACCTGCCACCGGCTGGACACGAACTCACGACCTCACGTCAAACGCGCTACCAACTGAGCCATGTCGGCTATTCAAGCCATTCATAAAAATATAAATCAAAGGGGTGGGTGCAAGACCCCAAAGACCCCCATATATACTTTCCATGAACGTATTGTAGACGCCACTGAATAATGTTCTGATCTAATAATTATTATTATTTTATATATATATATATATATATATATATATATATATATATATATATATATATATATATATATATATATATATATATATATATATATATATATATATATATATATATATATTTATATATACACATAATACAATATGTATATATTGTATTATGTGTATATATAAATAGTTAATATTTTTAAGAATAGATAAAGCATTTTATAGGTGTTCTTTTATTAAGATGAAATTTACTTATTACCTTTTCTGTCATAAATTGTTTTCATCAAATGAGAAATCATAGTTCATTGAATTTTAGGTCAACTGAGTGACAACTCAGGTAACCTTAAGACGTCAGCCCTCACCCGTTGTGCATCGTTCGTAAAAAATTGAACGTGGATTCAAATCAGTTCAAATTAAGTAAGATTTCAATGTAATTGCTGTATGCATGTACTGTATATTTCATTACAATAGCAGTTTTGAAACACTCCCTACTTCTTTTATGTGCCTTCAACCGATACTGATTTTGAGCTAACATACTTATATTGGATACATAAATTTCATAAAACCCCATATAAGTAAAAATGAAGAAGTAACAATTAAAAATCGAAGCTCAAGTCCATTAGAACACGACGAATAAGATGTGCAATGGTCGCAACATGAAGAACAATTGCGAATCCAAAACGGGATATAATCAGGTGTCCAGAAGGAGTCAGCGTCCTCTGCTGGCATGCCACACCCGTCGCAAATGTTCCGTGGAAACATTTTTAGTACGATGAACGGGCCTAATTCGGTGAAGAGGTCAAGTTCGGTGAAAAGCACGATTGGCGAAAGGGAGTCACTGTCTTTTGCTCCAGATACTATCTAATATCATTTAGAGGGAGACTTCATAATATTTAAAAAGATCCCCGTATTGTCCATAAAACTTCCTAAAAGACGATTTCAAGCGTTCGACAACGTAACCTTTTGTAAGTTATTGGCGAGTCGTTTCGCTCTCAGAATAAAACATTCATAAAAAGAGCATGCCCTGGTATAATGTTTAAGTTGTGAATCGAAAACGCCATAGGCAGGAGAAGATGGAATATTACTACTTAGAAATGGGATGTTCGTGATATGGAAATTGAAATCGTTGCGTTTGTTATAAAGGGAGGTGTGAAGTTGACCGTCCTTTACAGTCGACAGGAGTAAATCTAGGTAAGAAGCAGATGTGTTTCTCTCTGTCGTCTTATTGATCTCTAGCTCAACAGGACATATCTGGCCGAGGTAATTCTGAACTTCTGAATTATTTATGTACAAGACGTCATCGATATATCTGCATGTAAGATTGAACCGAGATGCTAACTGTTTGTTTCCTTTGGAGAGCAGACACTTATAAATTCTGCTTCATATGAATACAAAAAGATGTCAGCCAAAACAGGTGCACTACTGTTACCCGTTGGAATACCGACAATCTGTTGGAAAAGTTTTCTCGCAAAAACCACGAATATGTTGTCCACCGAAACCACCCCCCCCCCCAGCATTTTGTTATAAGCAGAGGTACATAGCAGGATCCAGCAAGTGTTCTACCAAACCTTTATCTTTTCTCCGTACCAATATATTGACAGCCGTTAATGAGAAATTTCAGTAATACTGTACAGTTGCTTATGAAAAAATACGGTTAGTATAATAGTCCTGTTTGCGATTACTCTGTTTCACTAAGTGAAGTGCGGTCGTTGAGACGTCTGTACAAAGTGTGACCAGGATTCGTTTCTCGCGTATTTCATTTGGATTTGATTGTCGTGGTGCTAACTCCTCCATGGCACCTAATTCAACCTCTTGGCTTAATGAGGTCCGTGTTTGTCCATTTTTGTTAGATTTGTATTTATATCCTAGACATCCTAAAGATTTATACTTTGGCCCGATGAGATTTTTTTTTTATATTCCAACAGCATAAATATTTGTTTTTAAACATCTCAGATACAAATTATCTTTGGGATGTCAAGGATATAACCGATATTAAATGCATTTTCTTAAGACCATTTGTCACATAAACCCTTAAGTTAAATATTGGTCAAAAAAATTAATTGATCGATTTTTCATACAAGTATAGGATATATACATAACAGAAGGTTACGTGAAGATTGACAGTATATTTGCTCATCTTCGAGTTAGTTTATTTATGCCAGCTTTAACTTTTCTTACCATCTTTTTAAAACATACACAGGTCCTGATTATGTTAAATTTAATAAACTTCTGGAGATATAAAAATCCTCAGTTTGTCCAGGATATAAATACAGATCTGGTGAACATTGGACAAAAATACCTCTGGAATTGGAGGACTACGCATCCTCCGTTGATCGGTCAAATAATTAAATACACAGCTCAATCATTCGCTTTTAGGTAAGAACACTTAGAATGGGTAATATGAAACAGTCATATATTCAACGTTGTCCATTTTTTGCCTTTTTTACCAAGATGCTAACGGTGATCCATGTACTGATAACTCACCAGTACCGTATATAAATGACAGACAAACAACAAAGATCCTGATTATGGGGAAAAAGCCTGTATGTGACCGATATTTGATAGAAAAATGGTACACGGCTGAAGGATATGATTTGGTCACAAAGGTACCCGAATTCAACCAGTGTGGAACATCTTTTCCAGTTTATCTTCAAGGTATGAGTATTAACTAAATTACTCCTTTTTTAAATACTTTATTGTAAGTCCTACATATTGTGTTTTATCAAATTTCTCTCATCTTTTATGCCTTCCATTCAGTGTGATGTAAATGTAATTAACAATACTAAAATTATAACTTTACACAGGAGTCCAAAATATATTCTCAATACTAACTGTTATTAATCCTTTCACCCTAGGTATATAAATGGTATGCTATTTTCTATTGTTTTAAACCAGTCTATTAAGGTATGTAGGGCTGAAAGGTTATACATGCACGTTTAATTCACTAAACTAATTGTACACTTAATGTTTCATTTGATTGATTTTTTTCATAGGTAGTCTTCCTCCAAAAGATGGAAAGGAACATAACCTTACAGCTTGTGTTAAGTCATTTGTAGGAATCTGCTCTTATAAACTACCAATAAGGATAAAGAATTGTGGAAAGTTTTATGTGTATTATCTTCGTGGCACACCGACTTGTCCAATGGCATACTGTTTCGGTGAGTCATCAATACAGATTAGCTCAATATGACAAATCCAATTGATTTTCTAACTAATCCTTACTTAGTCATTTCCTTCGAATCCTTATTTGGAAGGACTACAAATTCATATTTTTTTTTCAAATTACCAAGAAATCCTTATTCTCTTAACTCTCAAACACTTCAAGGTATCTCCCTTAAATGTCATTGTATTATACTTAATGCCTATTGGTTAGCATCACTTCCATATGCAAATAACATTTAATTCGGAAACGTAAATATCTAAGTGAGTTACAAAGTACAAAGATACGAAATTGATATTTGAATGACGTGCGAGTACTAGAGCAAGATGAAAACACACACACACACACACACACACACACACACATTTTTATGTATCCTTGGAAACTGAGTGCAATAAGATTACTCGTGACCGAATTCTATCTACTTGTTTAACTTTTGAGACTTGATATAATGACATTTCTTACTTTTGAATGTAGTGGTTAAAGTGGACCATTTAGATGACAGGAAGTACTTCAGGCATTTTACGGGTCAAATTGCTGCAAGCATTTTCTCAAACACGAAGATGATGATTTGTAAACTGTTTAGACGGGCATTACCTGTTTGTTCATTTTGTATACAACTTAGACTGATATACTAGAACAAAAAAAAATAAAAACCAGATAAAAACAGGCATAAATATTCTTAAATCCCGATATATTCTGTGAAAACCGCTTGTCAAACCCATGTTTGGCACTTCTTCACTTGCTCTTGATTAACCCAACCTTACTATTTGTATACGAATACAGCAATGGACCTGACCTTATTTTTATCAAATATGAGGAATATAAGATTTTTCACACACACACACACACACACACACACACACACACACACACACACACACATATATATATATATATATATATATATATATATATATATTATATATATATTACGATCAAGAGATGAGCGCTGCTGACTGAGCGAGACCGGCTCACAATAAATAGATAGTTGACGGACTTGTTTTCGACAACGAAAGTATAAGAGCTACACTTTGGATCATGTTTTTCCTTTGCATTCTCGTTTTTGAAAAACAGACCGTATTGGTTTGGCTTTTGACCGAACCCGGATGTGCCACTACCTTGGTACAACTATACGTCTGTCCGGAACGTGTAGGCAGGTAATAGACCAAACTGATGCACCTAGAATGTTTCTCTTGATATACATACACCTTATGGTGCGACTGTGACTCCTATTGTCTGTTCATGGTCATAGGTCAAAGATGAAATAGGGCCTCCGTTGGCCAGTGGGTAGATCGTCGCGCTTTGAACCATGAAGTCCCTCACTTTTGGTCGGCACAGCTTTGAGCCCTGCAGGTACCTAAGCTGATTTTTGTCGAAGCATAGACGATTATACAAATATCGAACTATATATTACCTCAAGTACAGGTTGCATCATATCCACCAAGACTAAGAGACACTAACTTAACATTGTAATTGCAGACAAGGGGATTACTGTAAATCAGGAAATGTTCAATGACCTTTATTTCTGCGACACACAAGTTGTAAATTTATTCGCGAGATGATATTTTCGCGAACTCGAATGTCCTTTCCGTTAAAAACACTATTATCACACTTTATATCACAATAATTTTATTTTCGCGTTATCGTGTTACGAAGTATGATGTTAAACGGTATGGACATTCGAAATCGCGAAAATATCATTTCGCGAATAAATTTACAACTTGTGTAATCAATATATACTTTTCACGAATTCTATTATAATTTCAGATCCAAGAAAACCTCGCCTTGGTGAGTTATTAATAAAATATGAAGCATTTCACATGAAAATATTCTTATCATCAAGTTTCTTACACAATGGCGAACCCTTTATGTTTCTGCACGCGGGTATAAAGTGGGTATATGATGTGAACCATGTACTCATTATCTGTGGTTGAATTACCAGATTTGTAGATATATCCTGGACATCCTGAACATTTATACTTGGGTATTTGAGATTTTTTACTAAATTAAATAAACATGGCTAGAGATGTTCTAATAATTTTATTTCATTTACTTTTTGAAAATTGCTTGGCCAAGAAAATGTGAGTGTAATGCATTTTTATAAATCATATGTCGTTTTTAATGTCGAGTAGATTCTGTGCAGTTCTACACCATTTACAGGGGCTACAGAGTCAACTAAAATTTTGGGTTTGTATGATATTTCAATACTTCAAACGTCTACCTAGCTTAGATAAATGGCAAATTTGTCATTTTTCGGGGACTCCGTGCAAGGTGGTTAGAACATTAAACCAAAATGGATGATGCCCGACTGGAATCTAAAGGGATTTTGTGAGAATATTTTAATTGCTTTGATTGCAAAGGTCGGTGGCCTTTTCCACCTCTCTTCCAGGGCTCTCTCTTCCTAATTAAAACTTGGACACCACCATACCACCATATAACTGAACAATTGTTGAGTGGTGCATAAAATACCATTCAAAATCAAATTCATATAGGAGTTAATATCACTCCATTAATCTTGAAAGTATAAAGTTAACCCTACTTGCATTATAACTGCAGTTCGTCTGATCTGAATCATTTACACTGCTACATCAATTCTATTACTTAAACCACATTTTGCTTTTCAATCAGAGGATGAGGGCAGAACATTCACTTCACAAGCAGCATGTCCCAGATTCAAGTTTTAATTGTGCAGCCAGACCTCGGTCTTTTATGCCAATGTGCTAAGCACTTGAAAACTGAAGAAAAATTCATGTGCTTTGAATTGAAACTAAAAAGAGTTCTTGTGTCTGTCGACATTGGTTGCTACATAACCATTATTATATTACTTCAGCTGTGGTCAACCTTTGTGGCACTTCACCTTATCTGACAAATAAATACAATAATAATGGAGGATTGTAAAACCGCAACAAAGCAAACCATTTACATACTTAATCTTTTATTTTGCATAATCAGTTTGGACCTGCGCAACAAATCAGTTCTGTACTTAATCTTTGATTTTGCATTATCAGTTTGAACCTGAACACCAAATCAGTAAGATACTAATATTGTTTTGCATTATCAGTTTCGACGTGTGCTGCAGGTGAGTTCCGTTGTAACAATGGTCCTTGTATCGTGGAAAGGTGGAGATGTGACAAGGACAATGATTGCGGCGACAACTCCGATGAGGAAAATTGTGGTAAGTACTAAATTGTACACAATACAGGTGAAAGGGTTAATTTGATTTGTTTTTGTTTTGCGTGGAGCATTAGAAATTAAATTTTTTTATCAGACATACTGTATTTAATGATAGTTTTCATTTTCTATGCTGTTCAGCTTATAAGACAAAATAAATGTAAAACAAAATGTATTCAACAAATGTTTATCAATCCATAACAATACATTCACACATAACTATTGCAGCTTACAGCAAAGATTTGGAAGAATGCACAAAAATGATCAAGACAATTGAATACGTCGCTGACGTATAGATTTGCAAAGTTAAATTGGTACATGTTTACATAAAACAACGAGTCTAAATCGAATCCTAACAGCCTTCCATTTCATATAGCTATACACCTAGCATCGCATCCAAGCTTTTCAATTACAAAAATTCTACACAACACTGTCGCATGTTCATGTGCGTCATCTCCTTTTGGGTACAATACTATCGGCCATGTCATTGCCGGCGGCGTTTCTATTGTTGAAATTGAAAGCCACAAAAATCTTATTTTAAGGGGCCTTAAATACCTGGAAGTCCGTTCCTTTAATTGGAGTCAGAATTTCAGTTTAGTTATGGATTCTGTCGAGGGTTGTGCCAGACGATGGGCCGGGCGTGGGGACGTAGAACCAGACACTTTGTCTGAATGGCTGAAAGCCATACGATGGTTGATAGAATCTCGTATTCGAAAACTTAAAGGGACTATGAAAACACGTTATCCCTCTGTATTTAATGATCCAGAAGTGGTAACTGAACTGGATAGGTTACATGACCAATGTTTGCTGGTGCCAGCGGACAGGGCCTCAAATAATACAGTTTTTATTTGTAAGGCACATTACTATATTTGTTTATTAGAAGAACTTGGGTGTAATACGAATTCTAGAAATCCTACATACACACGTAGCTCACTTTCAAAGGATGAGATCCTTCGGGATCACGTGTCCGTATTGCGCTCATTTGATATACCTGCAGCGGGTGCCGATTTCGAGCTACCACGTTTGTGCTGGATACCGGAACTTTGTAGAACCCCATGTGGGCAAAGATGCGTGGCAGGATCCGGCAGGTGTTCTGCCGGGTCTTTGTCTTTGGTCCTAACCGGGGTGTTGACAGCCATTGGGAAGAAACTGGGACAGTACTGTGCGGTTGCTTAACTGGAGGTGGTGTCGGTCGGGTGTGGATGCTTAGGGATTCTGGGTGGCTTTTGGATAGTTTGAAAGAACACAATTTTTCTCGAGTTCGCAGTGTCGAAACTCGTGGCTTCTCTGCTCTTTGTGCTGCTGTTCCGCATGGGGGATTAAAAGAAAGACTTTCAGCATCATAGACAACTGCTTTTTCGCTAAAGGTGGTACCCAGGAGTTTAGATGTCTGGTGGTTGACTGTCGGGATGCTTGTTTCGTCGGACACCGCTCTGGTTCTGCGCATGGATATACGCGGCAGAGATGGTGTATCATGTGTACCATGCTTTCAGTATTTGCAGTTGAATTACCAGATTTGTATATATTATAAACATAATACCAAAGTTACAATGCTCAAGACGATCGTTTCTGTCAATTAGACTTCATCGGTTGAGCTACAATTCAAAAACATTTTTCTAAAGAGAAAGTGGTATCAGACAAGGCCAAATAATATATCTACACGTATAGACAAAATCCGTCTAAGAGTAACCACTATAGAAATATGACTATCTTAGCTTTAGAAGAAATTAGAATTTCAAATAGTGTCATCAGTGCGAAATATTACTTTAGTATAAGATTATCAGCTGGTACTGAAATACCAGGTACTAGGTTTATGTATACCCTCGGGGACTCAAACGGTCCACCAGCAGTGACAACGACCTAGTGGTTGTAAATATTATAAACATAATGCCAAAGTTACAATGTCCAAGACGATCGTTTCTGTCAATTAGACTTCATCAGTTGAGGTACAATTTTAAAATGTTTTTCTAAAGAGAAAGTGGTATCAGACAAGGCCAAATAATATATCTACACGTATAGGCAAAATCCGTCTAAGAGTAACCACTGTAAAAAGTTGGCTATCTTAGCTTTGTATCCTCGACATCATACAGATTTATACTTTTGTGTCTGAGATTTTTATATTGAAATAAATAAACGTGGCTTGATATATTGGAATATTGTTTATTTATTTTTTGAAAATGCCTGGCCCATAAAAATGTGAGTGTAATGCATCTTTATACTTTTTTATACTATACGTCATTGTAAATGTGGCTTTAATTCAGTGCTAATTTACACTATTTACAGGAGCTAAAGAGCCTGCTGAACCTTCAGGTATGTATGATATTTCCATACTTATTTGTCTTTTGCTGGGGGATTTTGTGCTCAGGTGATTAGAAATCTCTCAATAAACCAATAAGTCTCTAACTCCAAGTAAGTGCAGGTTCATGAACCAATGGAACCTAAAGTGATTTTGTGAGAAAGTTTGCCAGTTTACTTGTGGAAGACCCGTAATCGGGTTCTCTACTCTAGAATTTAAACCTGGCCACCACCATATAACTGAACAATTGTTGAGTGGTGCGTAAAATACCATTCAAAATCAAATTTAAATCGAAGGTAGTATCACTCCATTAATCTTGAAAGTATAAAGGTAACCCTCCTTGCATTATAACTGCAGTTCGTCTGATGTGAATCATTTACA
>BROG01001021.1:150000-166476 GCA_030159075.1 Atrina japonica | reverse complement strand
TATGTTAATTTATTTTTTCAGATGATTGTTTTTGTTGGCTGGTTTTGTGCAAGTACTGCTTTATTACTCAGGATAGAAGTTGGAATGGATCAAAAACTATTAATGCCAGATGTAAGTATTTATGAGTATCTATGAATATACTGTCAACCTCGAAATTTTCACTGCCGTTTAAGTTTCGACCTTAGATATGAGGGTGAATATAAAATGAAAGTGAAATTTTCAAGCTAACTGATTGAAGCACATATATATGCAATCCATATAACCATGGTGATTTATGGCGAATTTAAGACGGGTTGAATGTGATTTCTGTCCTAAAAGGTCGAAAAAGAAAAAAAAATACAAGGGGCAAAACTTTCCAGGTAGGCAGTTGACAGGTGAGCATCTTTGTGCATTCATTGCATTCAAGTTCTTTCTTGTAACAATGAGTCAGGTTGTTTTTGTACTTTTTTTCATTCCCAATAATTCATCCCATGTTTACTTGTAAACATGATTTTGATTGATTCAGAAATACTAGCAGTTGGAACCATGGTTTTGATTGGTAGAAATTGTAAGTAAATGTTTTCGATGAATAGAAATTGTAACCATGTTTCAGATCTGACAATGAGGAAGTTGTTTAATTTTGAGTTTAAAATGAGTTTAAAATGTTTTTTTTGTCTTTCAGGATTCATATGTGCTTGACTATTTCAAAGATCTAACTGAGTACCTACATGTCGGAGCACCTGTTTACTTTGTAACAGAAGAAGGCGTGGACTATTTATCATCAGCTGGGCAGAATTCTGTGTGTGGAGGAAACGGATGTCCACAGGATTCTCTTGTAGGACAAATATATATTGCATCCAAACAAGCCAACTAGTAAGTATAGATAACACAGGTACAGGTCTATCAAGGTAAATTGGCAGAGGTCTACCAAGGTAAATTTGCATAAGTTTACAAACAAAATGGTTCCTCCAGGGCTGAGTGGTTAGAACATTGCACTTTGAACCATGAAGTGTCTCACTTCTTGTCAGGGCAGGTTTGAGCCCCACTGGAACCTAAGCTGATTTTTATAAGAAAAATTGCCAGTTTACTTGTAGAAGGGTGGTGGTCTCTTTCCGGGTACATTGTAACTGGGTTCTCTCCTCCAACATTAAATATTGACCACCACCACATTACTGAAAAATTGTTTAATGTGGCGTAAAGTATTAATGGAATTTAATATGAATAAACAAAATGAG
This sequence comes from Atrina japonica, assembly GCA_030159075.1. NCBI lineage: Eukaryota > Metazoa > Mollusca > Bivalvia > Pterioida > Pinnidae > Atrina > Atrina japonica. The sequence continues at coordinate 165,262 of BROG01001021.1, read as the reverse complement.
TTTAAATTAAAATCTAACAGGGGTGACAGACTACTTGTCGACAGAAAAATATTGGAGCTGTTGTAATGCATGGAATCTGTGCAAGGCAAAATGTTTTAAGTTTACAACCTATCTTCCAAAAACATACGGTATTGTTTTGGTTTTAACAGAACCTGGATGTGCCTTTTTATCTTGGTAGACCTGTAAAGTTGTTGACCCTATGAACAAAATCAGGTTGATATGATTTGTAGTTACCATTTCAGACTTAAGCTGAAACTGAGAAAATCTCAAATCTCAAAGTTAAAGTTGTTTTGTACATTTTCCCAAAGTAGAACACTCAGAATTAAACTCTAAATTTAGAAATAAAAAAGAGTGTTTATATTTGACAAAATTATAGACTACAAGTATATTGTGATTTATAATTTTACTACAGAGGTTTGACTTGTAAAGTTTTATAATTGTTCAGAAACGAATTCATATATGAATGAGAATAAAATCCATTCTAATCAATACTATAGAATAGGGGAATGCCACTTGCTTTGAAATAAAAGGAAAATTGATTATTTTGACTGCAAGTGAACTGTAAGGGAATTTGAAATAAGTTGTCAGTGAAAAATATTTGTTTTTACAAATTTAGCAAAAAGCCAGAAAATGGTGTATAGGTAGTTTTGTAATAGAACAAGCCATTATGTTTCATGTCACAAATTGTTGTAAGATACTTATGTGTTATGATAAAATTTATAAAAAGTGTTCTGATATAAGAGGGTTGTAAATTTGTTTTTAGCACTTGGATAGCACAGCCAGCATCTTCATGGATTGATGATTTCTTTGACTGGCTTGCTCCGGGAGGCAACCCACCATGTTGTCGTGTATACAATGACTCTCAAGAGGGATTCTGTCCAGCAACTGTACTAGGTATGGTTTTGTTTTATCTTTTATTATTATTTTTTTTGGGGGGGGCATGGTATCTGACTTGATTGGAGACATTCACAGTTTTAGGTGAAGTATCATAAATTTTTATCTGACCTTGAGACCTTCGGCTTGTTGTTTGAATACCAGAAGAAAGAAAAAGTCCCAACTGTTCAATTAGAAAAAAAGTTAATAAAAATACTCATCCATGTTTATATTTAGCCTCTCAGTGGAACATTTGTGTTTACCTAATGCATCTTTTAAATATTTAATTGTACGATGAAGATTTTAAATTTTTGATTTTTGATTGATAAGTTTATTTTGCATGTTTTTTGTTTGTTTGTATAAATAGTCAAAGAAAAGAAAAGGGAAATCCAGTTTTGATATTGATATTTCATTTCAGTAAATAAGTCAAACTGCATTGGATGTCCATTTGGAAAGAAAATAGGAGTCAGACCTAATCCTAAAGACTTTATGAAGTACCTGCCATGGTATCTACACGATAATCCTGGGGAAAAGTGTGCTAAAGGGTAAGTGCTCTGATATACAGTAAAATTTTAATATTTTAATGTATTCTAAGTGATATTATTGTCCAGTTCGTTATCAGTACAGTTTTTATGTAGTTATAGCAAAGTGGGATAACGGGCTACAATGCATTTCTTTAAAAAGTTTACTTTAAATTCAGGCTAAAATTTCTGGGAAGTCAAAAGAAAACAAATGTTTTTGTTACTTTTTATTTACATATCTTATTTATTTAATCAGAGAGTACCCACTGTATGCCTACTTAATATACTCGGCAAAAATGTTTTTGTTTAAATGATATTGATCATCTGTCATAATATACCTTAGTTGGGGCTTCAAGGGATATAGAAATTGGTTTGTTCTAACCAAAAATTTGTTATCTAAAATTGGTGATAGAATTATTTTTCAACTAAGAATATATGGAGGTGCAGTCAGGGAATATTTATTGATTCGTTATGTGCATGACTTTGTACAAACTTAAGTTCATCATATTCAAGTTTTACTGTACATGTCATACAATTGTTTCATATGTGGCATTCCAATTTCAAAAATGCTGGTAGGTAGACAGTTAAACTTTTCTCTTTTTATGCCCCAGCCTGAAAGGTCCATGGGGGTCATCTAGTGTTTGGATCGTCCGTCTGTCTGTTTGTGTCTGTGTCCATAATTCCGTCCCGTTAACATATAAAGTGCAATATTTCAAGCTATCAGTTAGGTTAACATTCAGTAATGTTTGCAAGAATTTTTCTTATTTCAAACATCTTCATGACTTTGCTCTCGAGACTTTACTGTTTCTCAAACATATTTTTGAAAATTTTGAAAAATTCTGCAAACTCAAATCATGCCTGAAACACAAATTTGACTTATATTTCTTATTCCTATGTTTTTTATTTTATAGTGGCCATGCAGCTTATGGAAATGCAGTTAATATTCTTAAAAACAACACAGAAGTTGGAGGTTTGTTACTTTAAATTTCTTACATGAGTGCCGTAATAGTAGAGACATTTCAAATAAGTTCATATAGCTCAGAAAACATGGAGAGGACAAGATAAAATTATTACTAATTTCTCCATATTACTTATTTACTTAGTTCTTGTCATGCCTAGTAACAAGGACTAAGGATCTCCACTCCCTGTGTGTTCTTTTGTCTTCTCTCCAGAGTGCCTGAAATGTATCCTCTCTTTGATGTCACTCTATTGTTCTTTTCGTAGTACATTTTCGTCAGCCTCTCTTGCGTTTTCCTTAACCTTGGTCATATCATGATCTTTTGTCATGATTTCTTCAAATGATGACACAACAAAAAGAGGGAGATATTTTTATACTCCTGAAACTGATGATGGGGAGGTATATTGATTGGTCATCCTATTTTGTCCATTTGCAGCATTTTGGTTTCTATAAAATTACTTTTATTTTCTTTTGAAAGTTTTTGTAGTTACTTTCCTAAAAATTTTAACCAAAGTTCCTATGTTGTTATATATCATATCAACTATAACCAACATTCAACTATATTTGTCAGCGATATAGATAAATCAGGGTTAGAAAAATCCACTCGCCCGTTCGCATTGGCGAGTAAAAAATCATTTCGGGCGAGTAAATATTCCATTAATGAACCAAAATTATCACAACAATCGTGTTGGACCTGAATTCAGGATTTGGATAAAATAATCATAACATTTATAATTTGTATAAAAGTTGTAAAATCTGAATTAAATGTAAGTGAATGATAAAAGTAAAAATAGTTACTCAATACTATAAATGAAAGTTTTAATGAAAATATAGAAATGGATAGCTCTTGTTTTCATCTAACAATAGTGAAAACTTACTTTTGTAATTTATATTGATTTAGTTAAACACATAGTAGTAACATCATAAAATAGGAATAATAATAATTTATTGTAGTAATAATAATGATGCATTTACAGTCAAATTTAGATGCAAATGCATCATTCAGAGACAATATATATTGTATATAAATTTATCTATTAAAATAACAATAACTTATAATACAAAATTAAAATATTTTTTTTCATTGTGGGTAACCAGATTTTTATGGCAGACAACCAAAATTTCAGTCAAGAATTTGAATTCTAAAAACTTAAAATGAGAGCATACAAAAGGTGTGGTAAGATTTTCACACATTTTCTATCATAATAAGTACTTAATTAGAAAAAAAGACAATTTGTTGAATGAAGAGTATCATATCTGTTAAGTCATATAAGATCTATTTACTTTGAAAACAGATTTTATACGCTCTTAACACATTTAGTTTGAAATACTACGTTTTCATACTTGGACGAGTGCAAAATGAGTTTGGGCGAGTGGAAGTTATGTAATCACTCGCCCAAAGGGCGAGTGCCTTTATACAAATTTTTCGAACCCTGGATAAATACATTCTGTATGAATGGCTTCAGCTCTCAAGGCCAAAGTGTTTCTAAAACAAATGTCGCATGTTTTATTTCACATTTCAGAACTGTTTGGGGCGTCAGTGGCTGAGTGGTAAAAGCATCGTGCTTTGAACCATGAAGTCTCTTACTTCATGATCAGCACAGGTTCCAGCCCCCCTGAAACCTGTTGTAACTGGTTTTCTCATCCACCAATAAAAACTTGGCGCCACCGTATAACTAAAACATTGTTGAATGTAGTGTAATACAAAAATCAAAATCAAATTGAAATTAAAGCCTGGAACTTGTGTAAGTAACTGTCAACAGGTCTGTGGTCTTTTTCACAGATTCATGTTATCCTGGTTTTCCCTTACCATGTTTTAAAATGTCATTTGACATTGATTTTTTTTTTCGTTTCCACAGCGACATATTTCATGACCTACCACAGTATCATGAAGACAAATGCTGATTATATAAATGGTCTACGTGAGGCTCGGATAATAGCAGAAAATATAACCAAAACTATGCAGGCATCAACCAAGAGTTCAGCCAAGGTCTTTCCATACAGGTAGAGTAAAGAGAGAATCAGTAGATATTCGTATAATGTATTTGTTAGAGATTACTCTTTAGAAGAGTTGTAGTTATCTGTGTAAAACAGTCATACTTGGCATTAAAGATCACCTCCGTTTAAAGGGCACCTGCCTATAAATGCCATTCAAACATAATCTTTGTTAACTTTTTTTATAATGAATAAATCTCTTTATAAAGGTCACCTGTCTATAATGGCTACCTTTGCCTGTACCTTTTTGTTGTCTTTATAGACAGGTTTGACTATAATGTTGAACATTTTGATTATTTCATGTTGGCTTGAACATGATTACATTAACAAAATCAATAACTAAAATCATGTAAAAAAAATTCTACATGGTTTATATATGGATCAACACAATAGACAATATATATTTTCTTCATTTGATAGAGATAAACGTTTTTGAAATTCTGTGAAGGAGCTCTTTTAAGGTTCACTCAGGCTACAGAAGACATTTAAAATCATTGAAAATTCTGTTTGTTAATCAGTGTTAAATAGACAACTTTGTTTATTGTAATATTAATTACTTTTGAATTTCAGTGTTTTCTATGTGTTTTATGAGCAATACCTGACCATCGTACATGACACCATCCTCAGCCTCTGCCTATGCCTTGCTGCCATCTTCTTGGTAACATTCATCTTGTTGGGATTTGACTTCTTTTCGGCATTAATGATAGTTTTGACAGTTTCCATGATTGTGGTGAACATTCTCGGTTTTATGTACCTGTGGAATATATCTTTAAATGCTGTCTCGTTGGTCAATTTAGTAATGGTAAGAACATTGGCTTTATCTATTTTTAAATGATGAATGTATAATTTTTATGTCTTAGAAATTGAAGATTGGGGCATATTGTTGTTGTTGCATCTGTCTGTCTGTCTGCTTGCAGTATTTTGATTTCTATCAATGTTTCAAGTTTTGTATAAATCTTATAACTACAAGATCAAGAATCAGTCATGGCTAATATTTAATGAATGAATGCTTCTCAGAGTGCATTTATTGTTAATATGGATGCCGTTTTCCATTTTTTTAATCTGTTGCCCAAACGGCATCCATATTGACAATAAATGCACTCTAACAAGCGTTCATTCTTTATATTTACAAAGAATTTTCAGATTGAAAAACTAAATACATGCAATGTCATTCAATACCCTGCCTTATATGTGATTGGATTTATTATGATGGAACATCAAAGTTCAAGGTATAACAGTAAAGTATAGAGCTTTTCCTGAATGAAATATCTTGGTGTGATGTTATGCTATGAATGAGATTACATCATTGTGTGAATTCATATGAGGAATTTGAATTATAGCTGATATAAACGCCATTTAAATTAACACCGAGTCTATGGGAGACTGTTATGGTAAATGTAAAAATATTTGCTATAATACATTTACGGGATTTTTATAATCTTCATAAATAGCCTACTTCTGGCAGCATAGTGTTGTTCAAAGACATACTGAAATTTTTTTCTGGAATAAGTAAATAGTTTTTTTTTCTAATTTTAGTTTATTTGAGTCACTGGGTACATACATTTTATGAGCATGTAGGCATTCAAAAATTGTAACAGTTTTAATATTTTGACTTATATTAATTGTACCCTATCTAAACTGTTTTATTTGATTTTGGTCCATTGATTTTCCACCCATGATCAAATTATATTATTCATTTTTCAGTCCATTGGAATATCAGTTGAGTTCTGCGCACACATCACGAGGGCATTTGCTGTTAGTGTTTTGCCGACTAAAGTAGAACGTGCTAAGGATGCTATGGCGCACATGGGCAGCTCTCTAAGTCTTCTTTGTGTTTATGTAATATCAAATAATTATAAATACATTTTTCTGGTCTTTAAGTTTGCAGTTTTTCTACATTGAATATCTTATAAAATTTTAAAGATATTTAGTCATGTAAACCTAATTTGTCCATATTAAACATTGTTAAAGTAAGCAAAAGAAAACACTCGTCAAAATTACCATTTACCTCAAAATTTTCTGTTTCCATTTAATTTTTGCCCTTAGATGAAAGGGTGAATTTAAAATGAAAGCAGAATTTTCAAGCTAAATAGTTTACGCAGGGCGATACGTGTCATCAACGACAGTCTGGTGATTTAGGGTTAATATAAGATAAGGCAAATGTCTTATTTGTCATAAAGGGGTGAAAAAAAACCAGGGGCGAAAATTCCCAGGTATAAAGTATCTGAATATTAATGAAGGATTTTTAATTTGACCTTTAGTCAGCATGGGGTCAATCTCTGCCGCATCCTAGACTGATTAGGTGAGGAACTTTACCAGCTTACTTATGGAAAGCTGGTATTTTTTTTCCTTGGTGTTTTGTGACCAGATTTTCTCCATCTTTAAAATCTGGCCACCACTGTTTACTGTAAATCCAGGTTTTATTCAAGAGAATTTTATTTATGCATAATTTTGCGAGAGCTCTCGATCGCAAAAGTAAAAATATTGCATTACTGCATTATGAAGCATGATAATAATATGATGAAATGGGCATTTGGAATTAAATAACCATGTGACTTACAAGATAGGTGGTCTTCTATGACAGTGGACTCACAAGAAAATTACACTTAGTTGCTACATACATTTTATCAGAAAATCCCTTCAGATTTTGAATCTTACATTCACATTTCTGGATAAAACATATATATATCCCAATTGGAAATCCAATAAGACAGTAATAAATATGGATCTGAAGCAATCTGGCACATTTCCTGGACTCTGGAATCAAATTATCTAGACCTTGTATTAGTATTTGATTCAATTATTTTATCCCAATCCCATTTTCATTTCTTTTGAATCTAAAATATGTTTAAACTATTTTTTATTTTTATTTATTGCAGGTGCTTAGTGGTATCACGTTGACAAAATTAGGTGGAATACTTATCTTAGCGTTTTCCAAGTCGCAGTTATTCCAGGTTTTCTACTTTAGAATGTACTTGGCAATGGTTCATTTTGGTGCAATACATGGACTCATATTTCTTCCAGTTTTGCTCAGTTATATAGGTAAGTCCAGTACTTTCTATCGTCAACAAACAAATGTTTGGTGTGCTGAGTCAAACGCTTTATAGAACTGTTTGGTAGGCATAAATTGCGAGTTACGGCTTTTAAAGGGGCATGCTTTTTTATTTTCTGAGTTCTAAAGAATAGGATAAACATTATGCTATATTTTATATTTAGACAAATAAGTAATTTAATTGGTACCAGTCATTATTGAATGTACAAAATATTAAAATTGATGTACATTTCAATGATATGAATTAAAGAGAGTTAACTCAATCAGATGTAATGAGGAAAAAAAACGTTTTTATTCAGAAAAATCTGTCAAATGCCTGGAAACATGAATAGAAAAAAATATATGTTATTCCTTAACCACTCTCTTGTCATCTTATGTACTTTCAAGGGAAAATATACTATTACTTTATTCGTATGCATTTTAGTGTTTTTATCCTACTGTATCAATAAAAACTCAGAATATTCTATCTGAAAAAATGGCCTGGTAATTTACCTCTATTTCCCCCCATAAAACAAGTCAAGGGGCAAGAAGATTTAATATAAATTATCCTGGGAAAATATATATATAATTAAGGAATGTGTGATCTGTCCTTAAATGTATATGTAAAAAATAATCACAGATTAGAGTTTCTTTTCATTGGTATATTTTGATGACCTCCCATTTTGGCCATGAATGAAACTTACCTTTTTTTCTTTTGGAGTGATACATTTATGTTGTTAAACTTCAAGTGTAGGTGCTGAAGCATTATTGACGGAAACAATCATCACGAGCATTTGTTTTGTTTTTTTTCAGTAAAACTCCAACTTTGGGATTGTTAATGATATTTATAAATTCCTATGCTTCCTTCAAGATCAAATATGCCATAAAGATCTACAATATTAAGGTTTTATTGGGTTGCGTACTTAATTTTGGTTGGTACTCTATATATTTCTACTAAAAGTAATGTGACCTTACAAACTACAATTACAGTATATGTATATGTAATGGTAGATTACAAATATTTAACAGTGTTTAACTTTATTGCAGGTCCACCTATTAATAAAGCAAAACTTTATCAAAGCCAGAAGAAAATATCGGATGAAATTACCAGATCTCTTGATCCAAATGGTTAAAATTATGGAGCAACGAACCGGAAAATGCCAATAGATACTCCGTTGAAGATCTTCCACCAACATACAATTCGGTAGCCACGTAATTGTAGATAGTAAACTTTTGTATGAGATTAATTATTTTTAAGTTGTAAGTGTGCCTTGAAAACATCTCCTGATTGACTTATACACCCCTAAAGAAACATTTGGACTGGCCCAAATCATTGATTTATAGAAGAGTTCATTGTTTTTTAGGGGTTGATTTTGGGTAGGTATCTTCATATAAGTCAAACATTCTTGTGAATATTTAAAACATTGTAAAGTCAAAATTATTTCATGTAGACGTACCTATTGTTATATATTGTACAACTGGGATATTACAAAGTCATCCGGACCCATCAAATGATTTTAATCTGAACAGGTTTTGATTAATTGAGTGTGCAGGCACACTTCATTTACACATGTTACATAAGTCGTGAATGCATACATTTGCCTAAAGTGTATACAAATAAAATTTGTGCTGCATATGTATTACTCAAAATCAACATGAATCAAACATTAAAACTTATCTGAGTAACAGTAACTCCTGAAAACACCTGATTTTGGGCCTCCCTCACAAAAAAAAAAACAAAAACATGGTGTAAAACAAGTTACTTGCTTATTATAACTGTACATCATAGACATCATATATACATGTATACATTATGTGTTAGATGTTAGTTTGCTGTTCAACATTCAAATTGTGACATTTTTGTATAGATGTCACAGCATGTTAGCAGTTACAGCATTAAAATTGCTAAAAGTCATATTATTGGCCTAAAATTCTTACTTAAAGTGGAGGTAGGCAGCCATTTGTGGGTTTTTTTGGTACTAGAATAAAAAAAAAATATTTTTTATTTCCAGCTAAATTCCTTTCTGATTTCCTGATTTTTTATGCCAAAAAGTGCTTCACAGACTGTTAATGATATATGTTGATCATGTGTGTAACAAGATGTTGATTTCAAATTTTTTAAAATTATTTCACATGCATACTGCTTTATATTGTGCATACCAACACTTGCCTGGATGTTAAATGCTTGTACAGTGTATTAATTAATTATGTGAGAGTTATATTGCTGTATACACACATTACTGGTCTGCTTGCTGAATGCAGTCATTATTATTTTAATTTTATTTATTTCATATTCTACCTTTAGTTTATATATAGATCTGTCATTGATGAAAAATTCTATATCGATATATCGATGGATAAAAAAAATGAATATATTGATAATTCAAATAATTTAGCAATTTATAAAATGCATTAAAAATGAATAGAGTCATCATAAAATTTAGTTGTTTCATTCTGTATTTCACTATCTGAAGATGAGTAAATCAATTAGGCAAGCAATCATTGTTTATTTGAACAAATTGAATAAGTGGAATAAAAAATTGAAAAATTCAAGAACATGAAGTAAAACGAAGTGAAAATTTCGGAAATGATCAAAGAATAAATACTGTGTGAAATGCATGCGCAGTATGAAATGTATTGTTGCTGAAAAAGAGATCAGTTATGTGTAGATGATATATTGATATGGAGTCTATCAATGATAGTGCTATTTATAACAGGACTGGTTACCGTTCTCATCTAGTAATATACCCCAGATCCATCAGGTCCATCATCCCAAAGTCACCAAATTTACTCTGCACTTGAGTTCAACAAACCTTTAATGCGAGCACAACTTTGCAGCAACTGGACATTTTGTACATTTTGCAAATTGGTGGTGAAAATTAGTGCTTAAGAAAATATTAAAAACTAGTTTGAGTTTATCAATGTGTTTTTCATGTTTCAATGAAAAAATAATAAATTTGATATAATGTTTTTAGGAATGAAAAAAGGTAAGTAAACGTATTTCCTAGTCAGTCACATCCAGAATTTTTACAAACAACTGTACAGTCAAAATAATAAATTAGAAGTTAAACTAGGGTATTGAAGTAGATTTGGTGACTTTGGGGGTCCACATTTTGGGGCCCAATCTAAGTATCCAACCAGGGTCACAATGGTGAAAAGGGAGTCTGTCAAGCTCTGCAGTATCCATATACAAATCAATTTTAATTTCTGGTGTTATACTGAACAAGCAATGAATGATGTTTCTTTCCAATAATAAACATGGATGTGAATTTCTTTTTTTTTTAGTCATAATTATGAACTACAGTACCAAACAAAAGTAAATACTCACCTACAGCTGATAAGAAATAAGCAATAAGAAAATTACAAAAATGAAATTGTATACAAAAAATCTTTTCGCTTGATTTTAAGTTTTGTCTATCAAATTATCGTATTTCTTTTTACAATTTTCCATGCACTTTTACAAAAACAAATGTTATATGCCATAGAAATAACCAGTATTTTTTTATCAGAATGTTGTCAGGGTGAGTTTTTCATTTTTTGTTGATACTGTATATTACTCATTGTAAGTGCTCTAATGATACAAACTTGCTCAAACTATTTTGTACTCTTGCTTCTGCCATTTGTATCACACTGGTGCATTTTAATAATGTTTAAGTTTTTGTTTTTCTTTTGTTTTCTGTCAAGACATTTAATGAAGAACAATTTGTGACTTAGAGATAGATATTTTTATTAAAATTAGAAGTTTTGAAGGCTTGTACTGTATTAGCTTTTTGGAGTTTTAATTTCTATTTACACATTTTATACTACACGTACTTCATATAGAGACAAAAACTGAATTAGAATTGTATTTCAGTATGTTTTCGTTCTCCTTAAGAGAGGTACTTCACTGAACTTGCGTTTACCATATTTTAATTATTTTGATTCATTATTATCATATGCTTGTATGAAAATTTGTTTACATGACATAAAGAAATAATTTTGTCTCAGAAATATAGCCTTTTCGACCTCCATGTAGATAAATTTGAAAATCAATTTTGAAATATAAAATCACAGATATAGAGTGTTCTATGAATATTTCATAATTTTATAGAAATAATTTATAATAGAAATATCAAATACAAATTTTATGAAATGATGTGACAATCTCCTTTAAGGGGATATGTTTCATCTTTACAATGTTTGCACCCTGACTTCTGTCATTTTTACATGATTTGTTTGCATCACTCCATTGTACCTGGGGCCCGAAGTCACCAAATTTACTCTCCATTATTTTCAGGAAAAATTTATTATGTAACATGACATGATTGTATAGTGATTACATGCAGTTGTAAATAATTATTAAGATAATTGCCCATTTGAAGAAAATTCAGAAAAATAAAAAAAATGTTTGAGTATGTACTCAAGTTTTGAGTACCATACTTAACGTTTTTATTTAATTTTTGCAGAAGAATCATAAGTTTGACACAAAATTTATATATGTAGATGATGAAAAATAATAAAGTTCTATAGTCAAAATAATTAGATAAAATTTGAGCTTCAGTGTGGAGTATATTCGGTGAATTGGCATCCAGAAGAATATCTAAACAATTATTTCTGTTCATGTATTACTCACCAACAACAAAAAACAAGATGTCTGTCTGTTTTTCATACCGGTATTTATATAATTACATTTTAATACATTTCAACTGCATCTTTACTGCAGTACTGCAATTGAACAAAATTTAATATTGAGTTTTTTTTAGCTTCTGTAAAAAATATCCTGTTTTGATAGAATATTTATTAAATTTTGTTATCCTGAGAAACAAATTGTATGGTACTTTGATATATATAAAACTAACAAACCACATATTTTGTACTAACCATTATCAACCACTTACACAGTAAATAAATATTTTCCTTCAGTATATAATGATATACTGTACTTGGAAGATGTATGCCAATTCAAATTCGCAAAGGGGCCTCTGTGACTATAGTAAACTCCATATAACCCTGTTGGGATGGAGTCTTTTCAACCATATCTTAACCTTGATGAGTTTAAATTTTAGGTAATAAAGCAAAACATTCAAATGACACAGGCAAGAGTAATCGTTCTTACTTGTCATCATATTTACGAGTATCCGTGAGGAATAAAACATTTTTCTGTGAAGCTTGTCATAACCAAAAGTGAGTAGAATCTTCAGTACTAAAGTCAAGAGGTTACTCCGCCCTGCCATGTTATGTGGATTGGTCTATAAGTACCCCAACCGTTCCAATTTAAATTACAAACATTCACCCCAGTTGGCAGCATAGGTTTGAACCCTGCTGAAACTTAACCCGATTATGTAAGGAAGTTTACCAATTTCCTTGTGGATCTTTATTTCGAGGTTTGACAGTAGCTTTTCCTTGATACATTGCATCCCGGTTTTTCATTTCATCCAACATTATATGACTGACCGTGACGTACAAAACCATTAAACAATATATTCTGTGATAAATCATAAAGTTGATAAATGATTATTTTATTTTGATATTTCATAACTAGTGCTTTAATATTCATACAAAATGGAAACGTGTAGGTCAATTTGCTTTGATTTCGCTGGCATTTGATTATCATTGTTATTATATCTTTTTTATTTATGTCATCAAAACCAATCATAATAAAAAATATCTAATTAATTACTCTTCATTTTATTTTCTAATTTAAAATTTTTGCTGGTATTTTCACTGGCATTTTGTGACGTCTCCATATGAGTGAAAGATTCTTGAGTGTGACGTTAAACAACAATACAACAACAACGGAATTAAAGTGATATATAGAAATGGAATTTATTGATAGTTGTATTCCATATAATTCAGTTTAATCCTGCCATCTCACGTCTCTCTCTTACTTTTGGCAAACTGCGAGGGAAGTGTATTGCAAAATGCCGATGGTATCTTCCCAGGAGCTGGGTTTTCTCCTGCACCAATAAAAACTAGTCGCCACAGTGTAACTGAAACAATTTCTGAGTTCTATATAAAACACAATTAAAACAAACCGACTGATGTAGTTTAAAGCACTTTGATAACAAATACTAGATCTAGGTCAAAAAGTAAAATGTTGCTTTGATTGCAGAATTAGGTGAAACCGTATCATATTCATATTAAAAACTGTCGACTTATACGGATATGGGAATGGACTTTGTTGATGGAATACGTACAAATAGATAAGATTATACGGTTATCGTCATTGATAATTACATATACATGTAGATATTTAGGTGATTAGGCACTTAACAAAGAACGGGTACAGCAATCAGGGCGTCCTCAAAACTAGTTGAAATATCACTGGCATAATTTTGGTCAATATAGTTACAGTAGTTCCAGATACCAGTGCTAGCAGTTTTACTGTCATTATTTACATCTTTCTACTCTACACAAAATGATTAATTCCCTTTCTAGTTGAAAAAAATTTGTTGCTTGAGATTCATCATTCGAGGTGAAACTATAAAAATAGGGGTACCAAAGTATAACCCAAAATAAGTTCATAAAAAACTAAACAAACATAAACCATAAAGGAGTTCAAAAGACAAAATACAATGTAAGTTAAAAACTGAGCAAACACAAACCATAAAGGAGTTCAAAAGACAATATACAATGCAAGTTAAAAACTGAAGAAGTTCAAAAGACAAAATACGTTGTATGGTAAAAAATTAAAGGAACATAAACAGATCAGTAGAAGTTCAGAAGACAATATAAAAATTGAAAAACAACCTGGGCCTATAGAAAACCCAGAGGTGGGATCAGGTGCCCTGGTAAATTTATCAATACCTGTCGATCGGTCATACCTGCTGTTAGATGTAACCTAACCATTTAACAATTAAAAATGAAGACTAAAAATTAAAAAATACATGTCTTTATCCTTTGGGATTTATTACCGTCACAAGTTCAATGTTTTCGTTATGTATATTATTTTACATTGTTAACGGTGCTTCAGGTATTGTTGTCAAATGTTTTCTGAAGTATTTAAGTTCACCATGGTTTTGTTTTTCATTCTGAAGACCTTGTTCATCATTTATCGGATGGCAAAGTAGACTGTAAGTAAGGTCAGCCTACAGAGCTCATTCGGAATACCTTTGGTAATTCGATCCAATCCAAGATTACGTAAGAAATTCTCCTCTACTTCCGGATTTTCTGTGTTCAGTGTTTGTTTATATGGAATAAAATATTCCATACATTAACCATTCGATGAACTTTCAAGAACACGTGTGATCCCAAAACAGGTTTCTGACATATCAGAAAAGTAGAGCGGTGAAAGATCGGTTATTAATTAGATTGGCTAAACTTTTATCATATTCACTCTTACTTATATATATATATATATATATATATATATATATATATATATATATATATATATATATATATATATATATAAGTTAGCAATTCTTTCAATCATTTATATTTCTATACCCATAAAACATTTGGTTAGACATATTTTCCCATAAAAATTGAAAAGTTTCGTGAGTATTGTTTACTGGACAAAAACTAGGTTTAACTGAGAAGACCCAAATTTAACTCAGTAATGTGATTTCGGTGTGCCATATATGTACTTAACTTTGTTGTTGTTGATATGCCTGAAATTTCTTTAAATAAGCGATAATTTGCATAATTAAATATATAATTATACTGCATGAATATTTTACGTTAAAATCATAGGAAGCTTAAATTAAAGGGGCATTGGCTGTTTTTTTTCTTCAAAATTTTGTTTTTGTTTTTCACATCTTTGACTGATATAAAATTAAAAAAAAAAGATATACATAGGCATAAATTTTTTTAAATCCCTATACATTTTGTGGAAGTTTGCTGGAGACACCCAGGTTTGACACTTTTTCACTTGCAATTGATTAATTCAACCCTACTATTTGT